>QVOA01016277.1:0-28057 GCA_014825685.1 Pseudomyrmex cubaensis
TGTAACTTTACACGTGAGTTTTTTAATTGAAAATTCAATTATTAAATACACATAGGATGCTTGGTTTGCATCACATATGTGATTGATCCTGAATACTCCCCTAATTTTAAAATATTGCGAAAAAAACTCCTCAGCCAGGAGTCGAACCTGGAATCTCCGGCTTTCGGGGCCGTCGCCTTCCCTGTTAGGCCACCGAGGCACTTAAAAACTCACGAGGCAATTAAAAAACTCACGTGTAAAGTTACATGTGAATACATTCATATATATGCATATATATATGTACAGGCTTATTTCGCAAAACATCTTGCGACCGGATCTTATTGACCGTTTAATTTCATAGTTTATTTTTATTTATTTATATATTTTTGAATATTTTTGTATCTTTTTGTTCAACGGATGTTTTCTTATTCTTTTATTTTCATTGTTTATTGCTCAGTTACTGGAAATCGACAATAAACTGTGATCGGAACGTCTAAACTACATTTTGAAGTATTGCTGTTCATTACCATCTTGGGCTCTTTGGTTTCTTTTTTTTTAAACCTTTTAATGTAACGAAAACAAATTCAATAGGCTCAACAAGTTCTTTCTTTACTTCCAAAAATCTTTCTGTTAATAGCTAATTTTTACAACTTAAAATTTTTTTAAATATTTGAATTAATACAATTAGTATATTTTTGTAATAAAAAAATCATGTATAACATTTACATACACTGATTGTAAATTTCAAAAAAGTAATCAAATATGTACGTGGGATATTACAATGCGCGCAGTAGTAAAAGCAAAATCTATGTCAGACGTAAGTCGAGCGTTTCACTGGAATCCAACGAATCGGGTCAGACGCACGAAGGCGTACTAGGAAAATTCTCTACGTAAAACAAAGACGAAAAAGACGAGCGTTCGAGGAAGAGAATGTTCATAAGTGTGTCAGCATCGAGCACCAGGTGCAATTGGAAATGCGCGAATATTAATTTCAGAGAAAACCGATATGCTTATACGACACTTAATAAAATACTAATTCGGTTCAAGGCAATAACTTCACCTCTCTCTCGCTCTGGAAATTAATTATCATACCTCGATTAACCGTGATCGCGAAGTAAGCGGCATACGTAAGAAGCCATCCTTCGAGCATAACAGCGGAACGATTAATCTTAATTAACGCGCTTTCATGAAGATAAACTCTCCTGGCATCTCTTGGATTAACCTTGCACGTGTCTTGTTAATGAGGGTGTATTTTTCCTATAATTGAAATATATAAACTTTTTTTCTTTCTCTTATTACGAGTTTGTTCCGGTTTTGCCGACGCATTTACGTAAAAACAATTAGTAAAGCTATTTTTATATAAAAACAATGCGTTACAGAATTACTTTAACGAGATCAACTGCAGTAATTTTCTAATGTAATCGTTCACAGCTCCGATTATTCTTTTATTTATTACTCATATATCGATAAAAAGTTTCTCATCGCAGCTTCCGTAACTAAACGATTGACATTTAATATTTGATACATACAACCTCTGACAGAAATACGCGATAGCGAGCGACTTGTACATAAGAAGATTGAAAGACCGGCAGCGCGCGAAAGAAGAAACGAGCAGAGCGCGCGCGTTATGCAAATCGCAGGATGGGACAGTAAAACGGAGACGTAAAAGCGACGACGACGCGACGGTTTCCTTATTCTTACATTCGGTAACTTCCATAAATTCGCTGCTCTTGGCTTGTATCAACGAGACGCCGTTTTCTCGTTCCACCTTCATACCTGTTTTACGCGAGCCATTGTCAGAGTGAGGTGGCCATAGACCAGTCGTGGACCGAGAGCTTGCCTATCTCTCGTCTCCTTCACTCGCCCATTCTTACACTCTCCTTTCCGCCCCTCATCCACGGACATATTGCGCGGACATATGGCACTCACGTTATATACATACATACATACTCTTCTCTGGACACACGTGGGCTCGCGCTGATATGTAAGTGTAGCCGGGACGCTATGTGCAGAAGAGAAGCGCTCTTTGTTACGAGAACGGCGAATTGCGTTATCGAGTCCTTCTACCCTCTCGTGTCTCCTCGCCCTCGTCGCTATGGTTATCTTTGACGTGATATGTGTGCATAGTGCTGGCAACGCTTATTAAACACCGAACGCGAAGCTTTCAACGCGACTTTTAAGAGTTCTCCGTGTTGTTCTCCGCAACAATTTGGCAAACGCGGTCTACGTCACGAGAATATTATTAGTCAGCATTAGGGAATTCCGCGTTTTTCATAAACAAGTTATGGTTTCACTCACTGAGTGGAAAAATGTTTAAGAAAAACTGGTCAGAGATTAGAAATTGATTAGTATTTATTAGTTTAGAATTAATTATTGTAAAGTATCTGTCAAATACACAAGTAACTGGATAGAAAAATTTAGTTGTTGGCTATAAATTAATCAGAAATTAGCTACATTAAATAGATCAGAAAATAACATCTAGTTAAATAGAATGTCTTTTTTTCCCAAAAAAGTGTTTCCAAGATAGGTATATACATATCTCACACGATTTTGATTGGAAATTCCATGCAAATTTTAAATATGATTTTTCCATTAAAAACCTAAACGGAAACAATATAAGAATTTTAAAGTGGATAAAAATCAATATTTTGATGTAAAATCAAAAAAGGAATTCCAATTTTTTACACCAAGTATTGAAAAAATTTATTTTTAAAGAAATATCTTATACGTAACATGATACATATATTTACCATATATTATATACATATAGTATATTTTTGCTACGATGTTGTAAAAAACCCTTTTACAACTTTTGTTTAAAACATAAATGCCTTATTTCCGAGATAAAGTATTATATCAACTACAAAAAAACCACTTTATGTGTACAACATTTTTACTATATAATTAATATATTAATATATTAATATATTAATATATTAATAAAAATGATATATATAAATATATATATACATATTTATTTATGTATACATATTTATACATATATATTATTTGCTATTTATGTATTAAGAATTGACTAATAATCAGCATATTTTAACAAAAACTTTATATTAAGTTGTATAGTTCGAACTATCCATCTACTCTCATATACACACAGAAATTTATGCGTTTATGGAATAATCAACAAGCAAGTGAAATTATTACGCTTGTATTCTAATTGATTAATCAAAGTACAACAGTATGTATCATCTTTTGTCTACTCTTTTGATCTTTTTCACGCAACACTTAGCTTTACTTACAATTAGTTTATCAACGGCAACAACAATTCGCAAGTAAACGCGGTTCTACTGAATCATTGAAAACTTGCATTATGATGTTTTAAACATTATGTGTGTATTATAAAATAAATTCTGTTTTTAGTGTCTAATGTATTTATGTATACATATAGAGTATTTACCTTTTTTTATAAAATAATAATTAAAATAACAATTAATTTAAATAAATAATAATTAAATAAAATGTGTGAGATAGTTTGAGAATAAGTAAATTAAAATAGATTTTAGTATAAATTTAAATTCTACTTCGATTCTGTGTAGAATTCTTCTCTTTAGATTTTAAATTGCAAAGTGTTACACTTCCAGTTGGAGTCAGTGTAGGATTTTCACGAAAAATCCAAGATATCTTTGGAAAGTCTAATTAATTTCCAAAAAAACTCCAAACACTTTTTTTGCGGAAAATTAATCAAAATTTGGCTAGTACAAACTAATTAATTCATGACATTTATTTTATGCTTATCAAAACTCAGAATATTCTGTTTGAAAAATTATAAAAAACAAAACATAACTTTCTATTTAACTACTCTTTATTATAAATCGGAGAAACTACAAGGAAAGAAAGTTTTGTTATTATTGTTTTGTTATATATATTATTAAAGTTTTGTTATTATATATTACATATTCAGTAAGACAAATTTGTTGAATACTGAATTTGTGTTTCATCAACAAATCTCTCAATAGGCTTAGCAAAATTTTTTGTGCTGGCTATATAGTAACTAGGTTCTTGTTATTCTTGCAAATCTTTTTTTTCTCCGTATGCACAATTTCTTCATTGATACACATTTTTGAGCTAGCTTTAATTTGAATTATAATTTAATTTACTCTTATTATATTTCTTGTAGTTAAATATAATTTGTTTTCAATAATAAGTGTTTGTAGTGAAGCCCTTTCTTGTTAATATAGTAAAAATTGAACACAGATATTCAAAGTAATGTATGATTTAGTGACTGTTGGTCCGAGCCACAATTCAAATCTCCTTATATTTTACAAATGATTTTTCTTAGATAAATTTCTACTACAGAACAAATACAGAATGTATTGAGTTATATATATATTATATGTAATTAGTTATATTTCAGTATTTTTTATATTTTAATATTTATTTTTTTAAAAACTAGCAAAAAACTCTAACTAGAAACTGCTTAAAAAGTAGGTTAAAAACTGGCTAGTTTTATTGTTTTACTGTTTAAACAAGTGTTTATCAAGCTTAGAGATTTCTAAGTAGTATTAATAAAAAAAAAAAAGTTATAGTCAATTAATCAAATATTGGCTTAATAACCGGAAAAGTTCCGACAAGTTACTGGCTATTTTCTATTTTAATTTCTACTCGAGTTGCAAGCACGTATTATGTTTGTTCAAGTTCGCAGTTAGGAAATTTTACAGTATTTTTTATTTAATTTGCTGTTATTATTTAGTAGAAAAATTGTGGCACAGGAAATAAACATGATATAAAGAATTTTAGTTTTATATGAAATAGCAAATTTCGTGTTATATAATATGGCGAATTGAAATACACGTGAACCTTTTAAAATAGCGCATTCACAAGCTTTAATATTATAAAAAACATGTAAAAGAGTTCTTTAAAATCGAGCAAAATACAAATTTATTTCCTCGAAATATTTATGCGTGTGTACATTTTTATTTCAAATATTTTTCAAACAAGAAAAAAGAAGAGAAAGAACGAAAGAGAGCGCTTTCTACTAAAAAAAAATATTTGTTTAATAAAACCTGAGAAAAAAACTATTTGACAAACATCAAAACTTATATAATTACATTCCCTAATTTATAATAAACAAAAGAAAGAAAACCCGTATTTTTCATCATGTATTAAAAAATCCATGTTTTCATTAATAATTACGCTTGAAAAGTAGTTAAATAAAACGATAAAAACAATAATAAAATTCCGCAAATAATTGTTTACGCGGTACACAAAATAGCTCGAGGACTTGCGTTCCAATCTTTTAATAAATGCATCCACCAATAAATAACTATAACAATCTTCCGATATAAATATCAGTTATTATATAAAATAACTTGCGAGTTATAAAATAATACAACATACGAGTGCCATAGTAAAAATTTCGCATTTCTTGTAAATAACATATTGCCTGCACATTGTATCCAAGTTAAAATAAATTTAATGTATCATTGCGTATTGTTGCAATAATTAAGAAAACATTATGTATCTAAAACACATAACGCGATGTAATAAAAGCGGAATTTAAAAAAAAAAAAAGAAAATAAGATTAATTCTCGATTAAATTCCTCGCTTAACAAAGTATAAACGATCTTCTGAAGCAGAGATAGTGCTCTCAAAACACGTTTTCCAGAGCGGAATTCCCGTCACGTAGGCTGTGAAAAGCTGCCGTTTGGGCAAACGCAAATTCGGGCAAAGTTTACTCTGCTCGATCGGAGGGTGCTGTTTCCGCAAGAGTATGTACGGAACGTAGCGCGCGACGACCGGACGTTGGCGCAATTAGGAAACAACTGCGTTGGCGGGCAGCCACTCGCTTGGCTAGATAATTGGTTTCCTCTTATTCCGTTGTCTCGATTGCCGCTCGAGTGACGTCCGCGGACTGTTAATTGGCGCGACGTGTATCCCGCACCTATTTCGAAATCCCATCTTCCACTCGTTTCTTTTGAACATTAGGAAGGTTTCCAAGGAAATTCGATCGTTTCTGAATCAGTCGCCTTGATCAACATCCCGCATTTGGTTTTTCACTATTTTGTGCGTTTTTCTTTCTCATATTAAATTTACAACAATTACATGAAAAGTTTTAGACTGCATTAATTTGTGTGTGTGTGTGTGTGTGTGCGTGTGTGTAAAAAATCTGTAATCAAAATCTCTTATAAATTTCGTAAGTAATAATAAATTCTACATATATGCAATATATAAAAAAAGAAATAGAAAAAGAAACTTTTCTTTCCTGTAATTTAATATAATTCTGATTTAAATTACGAAGTTTGTACTACTGGTACCGACTTTCGATTAACTGACATCCAAGACGCAATAGGTTAGGTGGTTAGGAATATTAATCACACTTCTTGTCGTAATTTTAATGTAAAATCCATCTTAGTGATACATATATAAGAGAGATGATGAATAGAGTTTATAATAAACTTATATCAGATGTGCTCCAATTTTTTACACGCGAGAGAACACTGCTGTGCGCGCCGCGCAGCGCGGTGTTATATTCGCAACAAACATCGCGGAAACTTTTGCAAAATTGGAGCGCGATCCCCTATAGGATCGAAGACAATGCGCGATGGTTTAGTTTTACGTGTTGTTTTACTCGCCGGGATCTCTATTCGCCGCAGTAAACAAAGGATTATCGTTCCGGGGCACAGTTCCAACTCTTCGTTGGATTTATTTTACAACTAATATTTACGCGGCCGAAGCTATATACGAAGAGAGAGATGCCGCCGCTTATCCCGGAACGCATGTTGCCGACGATAGTAAGAACCTTATAGACTCTCGCGGGAGGAAAAGTAAGAACTGGCCGCGCGTCGTCGCAAGACGGGCCGCGATAAAGGAATTTATGTTGACGCGAGATTTACGTCCCCTTACGCTTTTACAACGTATATACAAGCGCTGGCACGAACGTACAGCGCATTTTATTGTGTCCGCGCGCGCGCGCGCGCGCACGTATATATTGTATATGTACAAAGTATACATGTATTCCAGTGCATTCGGGCAACTATGCGCGCAATCCAGCCGCGCTGCGCGAATTCGCGGATAAAACCGCACCGTCGTTGTCACGTCGCAGAAAGTTGGCCGCGCGGCATTGCATATATGATATATACGCGCGCATTTTAAAGTCCCTTTTCAGGAGTTGGCGCTGACGTACAAATATCGAAACGGAGATGAAGTGTGACTTTTAAAGTCGCCGCATTTCGCCGCGCGATAAATCAGCGACGAAAAACCTTCGGCTGGACAGTGCATTCAAAAATTCAAGAAAAAAAAATGGAAAGAAAATTTCTTTTTGAGAAAACTTCTTTAAGAAGTTAAACCTGTCAATAAGTCATTGGAATTATCTTTTGCTTTCTCTCGCACTATTTTTACAGATAGAACAATCATATGATGTTCTTTCTCGCAAAAAATACAAGGACATTTTTTATATTAAAATTTTTTCCCTACATTTTTTATAACTGGTAAAAAGTGTGCAATATAAACAATAGTTAAAACTACTATATAATAGTTAAGTACCAAAACAAAGAAAAGTTACTTTTTGAAATTACTGCGAGCTGGAAGATAAGTTGAAAACAGGAGCATTGTGTAATCGTCCAAACTGTCGTCGTAACTAAGAAGCAGTTTACGACGTGCGCTTCCGTACACGCGTAAGCTTTATCGCGCTTTACGACGACAATCCGTCGGGAGCACACACCTGTTCTCATATACGGTTACGCGCGCATGCAATTTTATACGCTCGTCCTCTCTTTAAACCGGGAGACACACGTGAATTCTTCGGAAAATCGCGCTCATGCAACCGCAACACTGACAACAACCGGGCAATTCTTTCGGGCCACAGCCGGTGAGTTGAAGGACGGGCAAGGGAAAGGGGCACGCGCGACCCCTTAACCGAGTTTACTTCCACCTCAGAATCCTCCTGTGCACGCTAACCACTCGACTTTCACACACACGCCTCATTCTCACTCGATTTTCCTCGAGCACCGTTGGCCGTCTCTTGACTTCGCCTCCGGCACATCCCTTCAACACGCCGGAGGAGGTTTGAAGTCCCGCGGACTTGGAACGGCCGCGTGATGAAATGAGATGAGACAGGTCGAGAGAGACAATGGGCTGTACGAAGAAAATGGAGTATAAACTCACGTTCGGGAAAACGGGGGATATATCTGTTTGATATGAATAAAAGAGAACTAAACGGCGTCTGTACATATACAGTCCCCGGATTTCACCCGTTGTGGTGTATATTCAGGATGTATATATGTATATATATTGCGAGAAGTTTATGCTCGAATAGGGTATGAATAAAATGTACTACATGCTCTCTTTCGAAGATCTTCGTAAACGATCAAAGATAGTAGAGTCACTCGTAGCGGATTCAGTTTCTCTGGACACGCGTGTAAAACGTATTTGCTCACAAATGTGAAAGGAGATAAAATTGTATACAAGTGCGTTCGCTAAAGGCTAAAGAAAGAAACAACAGAAATTTAAAAGTTGAGACATATCGCAAATAAAAATTAAATTAAGTTGGCACTTACAGTTACACTACTTTGTAAGCTACAAGCTAAGAAGTTATTTTATTTTCAGAACGGTGTTCCTGCAATTATAAACTCTTCTTTTTTAGAACTCATTTAACATTCCAAGAGAATGAGGAAGGACTATCAAACTAACAGGCGTGTTAGACACGTCGTAGGAAGAAAGAGGAAGATATTGCACTCGAGAGTGGCGCGCGGTCCGACTAGAAACGTCCTTTAACCACTCGGCGCAGAAGCGGGCGAACTTTCATGTAAACGAGCGCGAAAAACGGAAGTGCAACTAAAGAGAGTCAGTTCGCCGGCGACAAGAAGCTCTGGAAAGGGTCGATTCGCGACTGTCGTGAAGAGGACAAGAGTGAGCGAGTGAAATCAGAGGCGGGATACAACAGCTCGCGACGAAACAACGACGCCGCTTGCAAGCTGCGTTGCGGCCGAGCAAAAAGAAAAAGAGCCCTCGCGGGAAAGCTTCATTAAGCAGAACACCCCCGCCCGGGAAGGCGGGTGGTGAAGTGGAAGAAGCGTAGAACGGAGCGTACGGAAAGAAAAGAGGGCCGAGAGACAGAGAAAGAAGGGCCAGCATAAACTGTCCCGCTTTGTGCGGGAAATTGCGTTTTAATTCCCGCATTCAGGGTGGAAGCAAGGCAAGGGGCTCGGTTACCAGCCGGCGGCGCTCGTATACACGCCGTACACGATCCTCATGCATTTTACATGGTCACCACCTGGCGGCGCATTGCGCCACGCTCTGCAAAGAAGCGGTTGCGACCACAGTTGCGACGCGGGAAAGAGGCCGCTTATCATCAACGGACTTGCCGACCGAATCTTCCCCTTAGGACTTTCATCGCGGTGATTCGCCAGAAAGAAAAACCTCTAAGACGCGGATTCGCGGAGAGAGCATTTATTTCTGTAAGAACGAGTTCGCGCCGGTTTGGAAATGGCCCCGAGAGGATGCCGCCGTTGCCGCCGACGCCTCTCCATTATTTATTAAGACGAGATCGTCGTCTTTTACGTCGTATACGTTATGTCATTATGTTAATTCCTGAGATAAATTAATTATGATAATTGAAACAGAAGTTGTATAAAAATACGTACTTATGTAAATCATATGTAATTTCGCGAAATTGAGAAACAAAAAAGGTTTTTTTAGAGAAAATATATTTTTGCGCGGATTTAACTTATCAAAAGCGAACCTTTTTTAATATGTGTTAAATTGCAATCCTTCTTCCGTGATCACAGTAATTTAATGTTCGCAACTATACGCTTCTCTCGATAATAACACACGAGATATGTAGTAAGTCGAACATAAAATTTCTAAATGCGTCAGAAATAGTGTGACGTACGAAGTTTCGCAGTAGCGGAAATTACATCGGACTCTTTAACAGTTTGCTCTAGCTACGCTTGCCAGCGAAATTAAAAATCTACCGGTGCTTTTTTGCGACGCTTTACATATACCTATTCCCAGTCATGTACGTACGTAGCCAAAGCAGATATACATCATTATCATCTTTTCATTACACTTTTGTGCACTCTCTTTCGCCAGTAAAATATGATAAAGAGAAAAAGTTGCTTTGGGTTGTCTTTGTTTTTCACACGTTTTGTTTTTCATCGTCCGGTAAAACGAGAATAATCTGATAGAAACTTTTCCGCGAAATATCTCATATATGTATTGTGATAATCAATATATTTTAATAAACGAGAAAACAAGTTGAGAGAGAGAGAGAAAATAGCTTCGGATGATAAAAAAAAAAATACGAAAACAAAACGGCGATTAATTCAAGGATTGTTTACGGAAAACACATTTCCTGTGTGTTAATTGCATTTGTACTGGTTGATCCATGCAAGCTTCGTTAATTTCACTATCTAAGTACTTTAGGTGAGAGGTGCCGCGAATTAATTCCACACTGTGCACGTCGAAGACGTCTCTCGTTCATTGTTGTGTCTGTGCGTGTTTGCGCTCTCTCGCGAGCCATGTGCCAGATTGCGTATAAAGTACAAGTTTAATCGGCTTTCGGTTGCTCGGTGCGCAAATAATAATTATGATCGTCGTTTTGCCTTCAGAACAAATTATCTAACATAAATGAGTGAAGCAAAATTGTAATATAAATATTTGACAATTGTTCTTTCAATATTGTTTTAAAACGTCTTTTACGTTTTAAAATCTGATGAAATTTTATTTTCTTGTATCTTATTGTAATTCTAATTTAATTTTGTGTCATTTTGCATAGTGCTCGAATAATACAAAACACTCTTGGAAAATTTGTGATCCGATTTCATAATTTCAACCATATTTTATGATGAATTCTTGCGATTTTCATATTACGATGCGCTCTCCCGACTTCTAGTGAAATCCAAGAGAGGGAAGTTGAGGCTCGAGAAAGGAAGAAGCGCTTGCACAAAGACGTTTGCGCGTCGGCAAAGGGGTGCAATATTCTTAGTGCCCCTGGGGAATGTAGATTCGACGAAGCAGACTGACCCTCCGGCGAAACTGCTTTGGTTTGCGTATATATATATACTTACATACTTACACTTTCCTTTATTACTCTTACATTTCGTGTATTACTCGATGTTTCTTACGTAGCGCTCGTACTCATCATTTTTTGCCTCAACAATCGGCCATTCTTCGCTCCGGGAATCTTGCAAATTTTTATTATACACGATGTCTGAAAATTTTTGATACAACCGAAGCGTGAAGATAGATTGAATCAATTTGAACCGAAAAATTATGACGTCGTCGCAAAATTCGCAATAGTTATTGAGTTATTAATTAATACACTTAATGAGCGCGTGGAAAACGATGACTCTATAGGCGTGTATGATTTTCAGTTGAAAACCAACTAATCGCTGTGTCACACGCCGCTCACTTGTTTGCTCCGCCTCTCGTTGATAAGATATTGCATGAAGTAAGTCTCTATTCTTCACAACTGAAAATCATACAGAGTCCGGACCATCACTTTTCACGTGCTCATTGATTCACATTCATTAATTAATAAATAATAATTAATAAGCCCAATAAATATTGCAAAGTTTACAAAATGAGACTTTTCTTTTCAGATTGATCAAATCCATCTCCATACTTCGGCTGTGTCAAAATTTTTCAGACATCCTGTACATAAATAAATGTATCAACAATCTTCGCATATAAAAAAGAAAAATTCGAAAAGTCACGAAAATTTATTTTCTCTCGTAGTCCTTTTCTCGTAGATATAGGTATGATGCTGTTAACCACAGCCGTTCGTCGTGTACGAAAAAATCTTTTGTTGTGGGATGATCGGCGGCTCGATTGCAGATTCCCACTTTTTTAACCTCTTCCCCTTTTCACGTTTAATCTTTTGCCTCTCTCGCCACACTCTGTCAATTCGACAGAGGCAGCGGCAGCTTTTTTCCTCCCTCCTCCCCGAGTTTCACGCGGGAGCAGCGTGTGGAATCTGCGCGTTCTCGTTCACGGCCCATTCAAACATTCCCGTAGCGAAGTTTTCGAGCGCGGCAACGGCAGGAAATCAAACATATTCGTATAAAGTGCGCTACGCGAATTCAATAGGGTATCGCTAAAAACTCCAGCACGTTCGAAATATCGCGGCTGCGAATTGTGGCATCGCTCGCAAATATTCGCTCTCATCGATGAGGTTTTTTTTGTTACCACATTCGATTTTCGATATTATATCGCTCTTTTTTTTACAACGAACATATTTGTTCATAAATATTATTCGTATCACACGGAAAATTCTGTAATTTGCCATTTTTACTTAGCATATATTAAACTGTAAAAAAACATACGATAAATTACTAAATTTTTGTACTTGACTTTTATGTTATACTTTTAACATTTCATTTGTGTTATAGACGTGATCAATATAGGATCATCATAAAACTAAATGGAAAAAAACATCAGAAATATTAAAACACATCAACTTTATCTTGAGCAATTTTACAAAAAGGATAAAATCACGCAGGTCATACATACAAAATCACGTCACACGCACATACACATGGGGAAAAGATAGCAACAATGACTTATCAAAATATAACTTAAGTATCGTACAGCAAAACATCGTTCATTAGTAAAAGCGCAAATCTTTCCGAGCTACTTGGCGAGGGTCACATCACGCTAGTGGTCTCTCGGGAACAAAGGATAAGTAAAGACGCACGAAGAGCGCTAAAGCGAGAGGGGGAGATAACCGAGAAAACCGTAGATAAGGGTCGGCGGTGATTGCCCTATAAAATATGTATTCCACGAGAGCGCCGACCTTTTCCCTTTTGTACGCGTCCCTTCCCTTCACACATGTGTCTTTCCCTTCTGCCTTCGTAACCAAGGCGGCCATCTTCGATCCCTCGAACAACAAGACACTGACATCGGGCTATCGAATAAATTCATCCCCTTCAAATGTAACGGGTACTTTCAAATTCAGTAAAAATTACACTTCGAGAAAAGCATCGTGCACTTTCATAGAAATAATTACAAAAATGAAAGGGTTTAGATAAATTTTCAGAAGATAACAAAACTATCTTTCTCTTTTTCTCAACTTTGAGAGAGTATAAATTTTTTCAGAAAAGACAAATTCGTAATTCCAAGATGAGAGCAAGATATTAAATTATAAAAAGTAAAGATACAGAAATCAAACTTTTACGTGTATACGCAAGGCAACTATTTGATTTATAAGATTTTTTATAAGAAATACAATAAACCTGAGATACATATCTTTTACACGCGTTATATGACAGATGTATATTTATGGATTCTTATGTCTTTCATGAGCAGCCACCCTTCCGTGTCCTTCCAGCATTTTTTCGCCCCTGTTTATGACTGTTTGTTTCTATCCGCCAAAATCTCGGATCATTTAACCACGTCACTCTTTTTTCTGCCTGTCTCACCCTCGGTTGCGTATATCGGCCCCGCGGCACTCTTTGTTGGAAGAGCCCAATGGGCGACGAGTAGAGCGCGGGAGTGCCATAAAAGAAAGTGGCAGTTTCGATGAGGGAACAGAAACTCCGATGGAAGAAATGACAGCGTATCCGTCGACCCTGTGGACGTACGAAAGTTTGGATATGCGAGTTTCTCACACTCAGAAAAAAAATCAGCACGAAAGGCGCCGAAAAATATTTTCGCCGGCCTCTCATTCCCTGGGTTTTCTTCGCCAGTCTTTTTCGGTCGGTGCCGACTGACGAGATTCTCAAGAAGATGTGTCGGATAAAACGACGGAAATTATTTTTGGCTCACGGCCACGAGTTTTAATGTCTGCCGCACGATGCAAGAGAGAATATTTTGCCTGCGACTTGTTTGCGTACTTCTCATATAAATTCCTGATATGGCGCAAAGATAAATATAATAAATAACAAAGTAACTATGAATATAATAAATAATAATAAAATATGAAAACCGCTAAGTAGTAGTTGGATTTGTTTGTATAATAGTATAAAGAACTAAAATCGACTTGACGTCGCATTATCGTCTCGTCGATGATGAAATAATTCTTCGATGCTCTCTGCAGCAAGTGCATTAACGCGCGTAGACTCGCGCAAAGCGCAGATAATTTCGTTAGGACACGTCTCCAGCCTTTTGAAAGTTGAAATCGCATTATTTCGAAGTTCTGCACAGCTGCGATATTGTCGCGTGCGAAGCCGCTGCCGCTAACAAGTTACGCACACGGCTATTGGATACATACATATATATATATGATCACAATATGTGACAGCACGCTATTGTGACGGAACAACTCGCCATGTGTGTCCGATTATCTGTTTCTTGTATGGAACGCGAGGGAACTGAATCGCGAATGCTGAGCATTATCGCGTCTGTATTTACGCGCGCAAATTCATATTATTACTTGCACAAGAACGAAGTGTCGATATTTAAACCTTCTCGCAATTGACAATCAAACAGTTAATTTTCTGAAAGTTTCTTGATGTTGTAAATTCACGTAATGCACATTACGATTGCGGAAACAAAAGCTGTTATTTTGACGCGAAAACATTTTTAGCTGTGCAGACGCGAGATAAATACGCGAGAAAAGCCCGCATTTCGAATCGTCGTCTTACAATCTTCCTTTTCACCAGCAGCGGTAGGATTTTCCGTGTCGCGTATCGATATATCACGCGGGCAAATGACTCCTGTCCCGGTCGAGCGAAAATCTGTTTAATATTAACGAGAGGTCACGAGCGTCGGAAACGAGTCTTGGCGAGCGAGTGAGCGAGCGAGCGAACGAGCGAGCGACGACGTGGTCGTATCGAATTTAAATTCACGCGAATTCTGCGGGTCCGGAAAATCCGCAGGAAAAATCGACGAGAAATATCTACATATCGACAAGATGCCGTAGACACAGGCTCGCATACTGAAATGCCTCATACGATATTCCGCTATCTTCTATGCGAGTCGCCTATTATATGGAGAAAGAAGAGAGATAGTCGAGGCACTCATCGGAATATTCCGAACCGAAAAAATTTCGCCGCGAATTCTCTCTTCAGATAAAACGTTTATTTTGCGCGATCTTCAAATTGCTTTTCGTCAAATGTGACGAACGTGTCATTGTAAATAACGCCTCGAGGCAACTTATTACGCCTCGAAGAGAGATTATATATTCTGATCGGTAAATAAATATTCTGAGATATAGAGAGACGTGTGCGTTTTGCGCAAATCGGTTTCTTCGATTTTGAGTAACATTTATTGCGGCAAATTTTTATGTTCCGGATTTCCTGCGTGATGGTTTATATGAATGTTTTAATTCGATTTTGCTGAATACGCGCGCGTACATATACAATATACAATATGTATACGCGAACATACATAGATACTTAAAAACCCAATCTATAATCCGCCAATCGCGGCCGTCAGGCGATAAATGATGAAGCGATTCGATTCGTGAAATTTGCATTGACAGTGAGTCATCTCGCTGTGGTGCAATATTTTAAAAGTTACAAGAAATATTGGTATGTATTTATTTTAGATAAAAAAAATATAACAGACTTATCTTATTTATCGTTGGAGAGATCTTTTACATTGTTATTTTTTGCGAATGTTTTTCTTGACTTTCATTTTAGTGTTACAACGATAATCTTGCAATAACATCTCATGTTGATGTATTTTATTTACTAGTTCGTTTATTTATTTATTTATTTTTTTTTTATAGTTTATCTATCTAGTCAAGTTACAAAATGTTTGAACGAGCGATGTTATTTTGAATAGTGTGACGGTTTAGACTGTGTTTTTTATAAAGTGCACTAATGATTTATAAATAACATATTTATATTTGTTTAGTTTACTTACCTCTATTTTGTAAATTTTGTTAATATTTATTAATATAGTTATTATCCAACTGATGACTTACAATAAAGCCGAAACGTATTGGATTTACATAAGAAATATTTTCATTACACAAGACTCGGCAATTTGTTTGCATTAGCCTTTATTCCTCGCATGAAATTTATCGCTTATCCAAACTGAGGTTTGATCTTAAGAGCTTTATTATTATCAAAACGTTAAAATAAAGATTCAATGACAAATCGGGATACAATATTTATATAACTTGGATTTTGTGGCGCGTAATACAAATACACTGAAATTTATCGAGAAATTTTCGCAAAATTTTCCGTACAAATCTTCACAAAGACGTTTAAATTTCAGAATTTTGCTCATCACTCGAAGAGTAAATTGTTATCAAATAATATTTACAATTTTTAAAGGTTTAGATGTTTGACGAAAACTTTTATTTTCGTCACATTAAACGAGAGGCACCGGTCGAGGTGCTAAAACGTGTTCGCGCACATGATGTACGGACGAAGAAATGCATGTCGGTACGCGTAAACAACGACGGTGATCAGAGGTGCGTCAAAATAATACAAACGAATTGCACTCGCTGCCATTTGGCGCTCTGACGCATTTGTCCTTCCGTGAATATCGCGCGCGACAAACTCTTAATTACGCGCGCGAATATCATGACGAATATCTATAGAGGACTTGCGCGTTTGCGCGAAAACAGGAGAGGATAAAAAGGGTAAAACGAACTTGTCCCGAGAGCAAAGCGAGATTGGAATAATGCCGTAACACACTGTTCCACATGAGAGAAAACATGTAGAGCTCTCAGGTTCGCATTTGTCGCGCTAGACGATAAACGTGAATATTTTAGCATTTGACCCGCTGACGATATCACTTCGCTCTAACAGAAGATTCACATCTTAAGAGATTCGCTTTATCTTCGACTTTCCGTCGAGAAAGCAAGCAGCAATTCTCTCGCAAATTCGAGACACGAAAAAAGGAGAGAAGCAAACGAACAAGTACATCGTAAAACATATCAAGATAACAATTGACAACGTGCAAATAATCAAGTTTGTGAGTTGTTTGCGTACAACATAGTTGGCACTAGCCACTTTTGACAGTTCTACACGGTCCTGTAGTCATGAATTTATGTTTTGCCGAGCACAAATTAACGAACATTAACACATAATCCAAGTCCGGAATGAATTACTTCGGAATTAATTATGCCTTGTATATTGCGCAAGTAATGGTTTAATTTATGTTGATGCATTTACAGCCAAGAGTTCCGGGAGACGAGTATCTCTCCCGGAATTGTTTCGAAGAATTAATTCGAAAGGTATCTCGCCGCGCGTTTATTAAAAAAGATTATTAAGCGGCCGTTTATCGCGCAAAGGGATACAAATGCAAGTAATTTGAAATTGCCGTTGAAGAATACGTTGATAATGCTGAGGAAACGACAGTGAAATGTAAGCGATCATTAATCTCGAAAGCCCCAACCACCTAGAGCGACCAAGCTAAGTAGTCGTTCTTTCTTAGGAGTATATATCTTTGTCTTTGCAGGGTCGCGATTACGAGACTAGTTTGTCACGCGATAGTCGAGAATCACGAAATCCCATCAGAGAAATTCACCGCGCGTCCAACACCGTCCGCGGTGTCATGCATCATACAATCCTATGCAGATGTCACGCGCAATAATTTGCATCGCAGTCTGGGCTGTTGAATCAATCTGAATCAATTACGACCTACTGTAGAAATTTAGCGAAAATTACCAATATCTTACTGAAATTAACTTTGAATATACATATATGCATATACAATAGTATAACTCCAATATAATGTTATACTATATGTATAACATTATATTGGAGTCCAAAATTATTTCTCTAATTATGTTTGTGGAATTCATTTGTAAAAATTACCTATGCGTGTCAATGTTAATAAATACTACTATCTCAACATACGCGTTGAAAAAAATATTAAACAATTTCTTGCTTATTATAAACATAGAAAAAAAAACTGATAGACTTGATAATTATGCAGTTTAGCGGCTTTTCCCAATTTTGGCTACTTCAACCCGGTTTTGTTTTTTTTTTTGTTTTTTTGTTTTTTTAACGCTTTATTTCATCATTAAAATGAGAAATCAATCGGGAGAGTTTGAAAGAAATTGTTTATTAAAAAGTTATACAAAAAAGAAGTTTCATAAATAAACCTTCGTTTTTTGACATTGTATACATTTCACGAGTAAATATTTTTGTATCACACACTATCGTACACGTGTAGGCGGAAGAGAAGCTCCGCCCCTGCACCCCCTCTCCTAAAAAACTCTAACCCAATCTATACTGTGTCATTCACAAAAGTAGCATACATTGACAATCAATATGCATAGTGATATTAATGATATTGTAGTGAAATAGCCAAAATTGGTAAAAGCCGCTATACTGCATAATTACCATAGACTTTATATAGTCCTATGTAAATCACAGTTTTTGAGTAAATAGTAATTAAGCGTTATTAATTCTCACAAGATTATCTAAATATGAATAATAAATAAAATGTCCAAAAATTGCTCGATTAAGATTTTTGCGGCGCACAAAATGTCATCGAAAAAATGTATGTCTGTATTAGATTTTGTCTGTATTCTTTCATGCTGACTATTGCGAACGTGTTTGTATGTCATGTCGGAAAGAGTTCGGGGCTGGTGGATCGCATTGATCCGGAGAGAGGAATCACCTATGTCGTATGTGACACAAAGGGGTAGCGCTCTGCAACAACCGATCGAGTCGCACACACCTCACTTCCGATATCTTCTGTGCAGCGCCGTTCGCTTTCGAGGCGCTACGTGAACTTTATAACTTCCCGAAGGAAACCGAAGAGACGAGAAAGCAGGAAGTAAGTAACAAAGCAGGGACTGCGACGTTGTCGTATTCGTTTCACGTACTTCTCGGTGAGCCACATAGATCTCCCGTCGCGGGAGTCAACCTTTGCCGTGTTACCGGAACAACGTCCGAGTAATTCCGCCGGAATGGCCAAGGTGGGACTGTCGAAGCGGTCGAATCAATCGTTAGTCTTGCCCGTCAAACTCTGCAATTTGTCATTTATTTCCGTGTGTTTGCGAATCCGGAGAAAAATACTCGGTATTAAGAACCGTAATTGTATTGTACAAAAGTAAAATGTTACAATTTTATATTTTAAGCGTCTCTGTCAAGTTTTGATATTTCCGAGTTAAGAGGATCCTAAAATGGGTGTTTTATCAATAAAACCGAATTTTTTGTGCACACTAATTTTTTTTTTTTGGCTGTATAGATTGATAAATCCTTTTCTACAATTAAAGTACATACAATAAAGGATCCGGGATGTCTAAATTTATATAACAAAATGAAAAAAATTGAAGTTTAAAAACATTTTCTTTTGTTATATAAATTTGGACGTCCCTCTTATTGTATGTACTTTAATTGTAGAAAAGGATTTGTCAACCCAAATAGCCAAAAAAAAGATTTGTAAAAAAGTAGTGCTTAAAAAGTAAGTTTTATCGATAAAACAGAGCCACTTTAGGATCCCCTTAATTGCGAAAATTATTAAGATTACGTAAAAGCAAATCTTTCTGGCGTGATACATTGAATAAAAGATTAGGTTTGTTTTTTCAAATAAATTCGCCTAAAAATGCTTCGAGTGTGAGAAGTGCGAAATTACACTTGGTGATAAAAGTTACTGCGGTCGTGTGTTTCTTAATGGACCATATCGCGCCACAACAATCAGATCTCGGAGACTCTTAAAGAAAAAGGAAACTGTGCCGGCCAAAAGATCCCACCAGCTGAGCAAGATCCGGCGACTACGTCTGGACATTTAAGTCTGGCTTAATCATTTAATCCATCGACATAGATCTCTTTGTGCCGGTACAATAGGTCAGATCTGGTTCGAACGGGTCGTAACTACTTTCGATGCCGTTCAAGTACCCTCTATGCAGCTACCGCTATCCTTAATCGGATCTTCGCAACTTTTGTGAGTCGAAACTAAAATCGGCTCTCTCTCCGAAAGAACGGAAGGATTTCTAAGGGGAGCAAGGAGGAACGTGAAAAACGCGGAAAGTCTTGATTCTACTTAATTCAAAGTCAACATCGGCACGCCAAGTTTGCATAAAAAGAAAGTAGTTGTGTCGATGAGACAGTTTTGCTTCTTACACGTCAAGAAAATTAATATAACTTTGAAGTAACTTTTTATTCTAAAACATACGTGCGTCACATCTCTCGTGCACATATACATACCTATATATTTTCTTGAAAGGCGTGTGTTTTTATCTAAAAATTTATTCTTTGTGAAAGAGTCATTATACAAAAGTCAGCTATCTAAAAATATTAAAGTTTCCACCGAATAAAACGGTTTGCGAATAATATATCTGCGAAGGGCATTTTTTTTTTTTTTTTTTTTTTTTTTTTTTTTTTTTTTTTTTTTTTTTTTTTCAAAATAAACTTCACTTCAATCAAGGAGCACCGTATTTTCCGAGAGTTCGCAATTTTCCGAAACGACAGCTGCAGTCGGATGAAGGCGGACGAAAGTGAAATCGAGTAAAACGGTCAGGGCGCGCGTGGTCCGCTCGACCGTTCCAGATTTCTGATACATGCAAAACTTGAAAAGCGCGTCACGCTCTAACTGGGCCGCGGCTTGCAATATACATACATCCAATGTCAAATTCTTCCCGATGTCAACTCTCGCGTCGCATAAAATTGACCTCCGTAAATAGCCGGACGTGCTCGCGGAAGGGAAGTACGTCAATCTCGACGATACCGTCGTAAAATTTCAGCCGGGTCGATCGTTTCTCGTGTCGTTAATCCCCGATTCGCTCAACTTTTTACGACGTGGCTGTGTTCTGGTGCAATTGCAGTTGTGCAAAACTAGTATGTATTGACTCGCTCTTTTCTCTTTCTCTCTCTCTCTCTCTCTCTCTCTCTCTCTCTCTCTCTCTCTCTCTCTCTCTTTATTTATCTATCTATCTATCTATTTATCTATCTATCTATCTATCTATCTATCCATCTATCTATCTATCCATCTATCTATCTATCCATCTATCCATCTATCCATCTATCTATCCATCTATCTATCTATCTATCTACCTATCTATCTATTTCTGTCTTTCTTTGTATAGAAACAAAATTAAAATTTTTTTCTGCGTATCGCAGAAAAGAAAGTTATTGTCGCTTACGGTGTAACAGATGTTCAATATATTTAGTCACGTTCGGGGTATCGTCGTGCATAAGTAATCGAGGTGCATAGCAAGTGAAGTGTTAATCGACATGCATGGAGCGATCGCAACTGCTATTTAATCAATTATGCATATCGTTCTCTAGACGCCGCATGTGCACTCGCTTCGACATTACAGAAGTAAGAATTACGTCTTCGACGTAAATAATGTATGTGAGATAAGCAATTAATAATAAAGAAATGATTCTTTAATTAAGTTTTCAAAGTTCGCGAGCTTTGCAACATTTAATGTTGAATACATCAAGAAGAAAAAGAGGTGGAACTGGAAGAAAAGGTAATAATAAAAAATACACGCGTGACTTATACGAAACGTTCAGTATGCAAGAACAAGGTCGCGCTTATAGAAATAGGTGCTTTATCGCGAGAAACGCACCTTTCTTTCGAGGATATTGTAAAGTCAAGTACCTCGTTTTCGGGAGGTTACTTATTACGTCAAACACATATAACATCTTGACGCGACTGCGCATTTTCGAGTTCTAAATTATTCGCAAACGCCGATAACTGTGAATAATATCCGGAACGTATCGAGCGCGAAGATTGTCTCTTCTGGATGTAATTATAACTGTTAGTTTTTACTATCTTGGTTCGGCGAGAGAGAATAGTAATAGAGTATTAGTAAAGATACCCGAATAGTAATAGAATATTAGTAAAAATACGATTACTCCGCAGAGAAACAGTATTTGCGTGCTCTTGTTCTCGGTGAACAGAAGAAGACAACTCGCGCAAAAAATGAGAGAGAAATACGCGAAAAAAAACGGAAATTTGACTTTCGTTCGGAAGTGACTTTTCTTTCATCTGAAGTACAATCTGCGTAGCTTCAGGCTCTTTGAAAAAGAAAAAAAACGTTTGAAGAAACAAAGTCGGCGACTCGGAATTTACAAAACTGCTTTTAAAAAGATGTTTTATTTTTGAAACCAATTAACTTGCAATAGTGAAATTAATAAAAATAATCTTAGTTTCTATGTTGGTTACTTTAATTGTAACAATGTCATAATAAACATATAATAAACGCAATAAAGAATTGCTATTTTTTATTACGTGCGTTGCAAACAAAAAAATTTTTTTCTTTTCTTTTAATGCGCACAAAGAGACGGCGAAAAGGACAGGAGGAACGGAGTGCGGAGAAGTAGGTTATACTCGCGCGCTACGCTACGCTCTTTGAGCCGCGAAACTTTCCACCTCTATCGCGTTTCGTGCGCGCTCCGCTCGAGACTCGATGCATTGTTAGCCCAGCAAGAAACGAACATCAACGCTTTTCGCGTTCTCAACGCTCAAGGGAATAGAACGTAGGATGATAATTGTATGAGTTTTCAGTAATTAACGATGTAAAGACACCGGGAAATATCCGTAGAATTTATGCTCGAATTTACAAACTCAAAGCTTATAAACTCTGTTCCGTGCAAAAGTTCTTTGCTCTGTTTGATTAGATATGAGAAATGATACCTTGTTATCAGTGCATCAAGTGCATAATGTTCCTTTCACTTAGCTTATTTTATCAGCCAGCTGCGATGTTCATGTAATAAGAGTAGTCGGAAAATTTGAAAGAAAAAAACATACAGCTGAACGACGGCTCTCAATGTGTTTATCTACATTTTATCTGTATCTGGATTCTATCGGGAATATGAGAACTGCCTCTATTCTCGAAGGTATAACGCAAAGTGGATGCGTAACGAGAGGCGTGGTCGGATCGTTCGCATATTTCCTCAAGTGCATCCTCGTCGTCGTTCTTCGGCGACAAGTGGCAGCGGTTGGCTCGTATATAAGAGAGCGATGCGGCTTGCAAAGCGAGCCCTTGTTAAGCGTTGCGAATTTTTCCCGCTAAATCTGCCAGCGTGTCAAGGTGTCCGTTGAGATTTATCGTCGAGATAAAAGATAAAAGAAAAACAACGGGGTTTCTCGACTCTCACCCTCTCTCTCGCTCTTCTTTTTCCCTTGTGCCTCTTTCTCTCACTCCTCTTTCACATCCTGACATGCCTGAGCGAATTTATCGAATAACAGGAAAAATGATTGATGGTTGGTATTTTATTCCGCAGTCTCCTGTGTACATATCGTGTCTTTTTGTATTACGTTAGACGAGACAACGTTCCGCAACGATTGGAAAAGTACATTTTCAAACGCGTGGGCGTTCTCATTCGAAAAACTGGAAGAGAATGTTACTGACACACCTTTCTTGGTCGAGATAGCGATGTAACATGTGTATAGTAGTTTTTTTGTTTCTTTGTAATAGTACAAAATTACAAAGAGTTATTAAAAATCAACGATTGACGTATAAATAAAAAAGCACACAGTATAAATAATATTAATAAGTTCCAGTATAATGAGTCTTTTATATTGTAAATTTTTTATAGCAACAGGATAAGAAGATTATTTTCGGTAATTATTTAGATTAACGCTTCCTCACCGATTTTGATAAGCTTGAAATATGTTGTTAAGAATGTTATTCTGAACAACTTTTCCCTATACATGTTACCGCCGCTCGGCTCTAGTTTTCGAGTTTTTTCCAAAAAAAGTTTCACAAATAAATTCTTTGTTTTCTAACATTGTGTCGATTTCTGAAGTAAATATGTTGTTCGTATAACACGTGTAGGCAGAGGGAGCTACGTCCCCCGCAGGGGGAGGGGTTCCGCCCCTCCCCCTGCTCCCCTTCGAGGAAAAATAGAAAACGACTTCCGATTACATGTCGCTTCATGTCGATAGTATGTACGTGGTTTTTAGCGACACTTAATCAGAAGTCGTTTCCTCTTCTATTATCCGCCCTCCTCCTCCTGCGGGAGGCGCAGCCCCTTCTGCCTACACGCTTACAAAATTATATTGCCGACTTTTTGTTTAAAAGATTATATACTGTAATGGTTTACAGCTTATATTACGCGGTGATAATACAATAGTAACATAGTAATGCGTAAACACCACTGAAGTCGAATAATACGATATTGTATACGTTGAATATTTAATCGCTATTCGTTCTAACAGCACATATAGTTAAACAGAAGAAAATGAAATTGTTTGAATATTTAAATATATGTAATAATTATGACAAACAACATATTTCCTTCAGAAATCGACACGGTGTTGAAAAACAAAGAATTCATTTGTGAAACTTCTTTTGCGAATATCTCGGAAACTAAGGTTGAGCGACGATAACATATATAGGGAAAAGTTATTCAGAATAACGTCCTTAACAACATATTTCAAGCTCATCAAAATCGGTAAAAAAGCTCCTGATCTAAATAATTATCTTATTTTCTTTTTCCTTTTATTCCGTTTTTTTTTTTTTTTTTCGTTTATACACACAAAGAGTTTTTCACTAAGATTCGGGTCAAGAGGAAAAATTTCGATTATATCCGGGATTGTGGCACAAATCGCGATAAATTGTTGTATATAAATTCAAGCGAGCTTCATTTGCAAACAATACAGTGCATATGTGAATATGACATACGTTGCGTATTACGTTTGCGACCCATATCCTACTGTGTGTATGTACGTTTAAGCGCAGCGCTAACGGAATTTAAAATAGCGGCCGACTCTTTGCCGTAATGCTGACGCATGAATGTTTAACGGCCGTCAACCACGTCGAGCGTGTATTTAAATATCGCGACGCGCTAATTACGGATTAATATTACATAACATCGGTGCGGCGGCGCGACGCTCTTTGAAGACATAATGAAAAGCTCCGCGTGATTGCCACTTTTCACTTGTTTGTTCGTACTGCGCTGAATAATTGACAACGAGCGATGGAGTAAACGACGTTATCGTAAATAAATAACCGGTCCGATCATTATATGTACGTCGATGCTTCACGTGCGGTCAACAACGTGCCAATTTCAAATGTTCCTTTCACATCTCGTTGATTCAAAGAATAAAATAATTTTTCTCGGATAATGATATAATTAAATTTTAAAAACTCTTATTTAAACTCAAATTTTTAAAATTGGACTTGTTATAACAACTATTATAAATACTTGTTATATAGACTTGTATTATAAAGAAAAATAACAAAAGTTGTCAAAAAGCGTAACTTTGCCATCGAGTATATCTTTAGACACAATCATTTTAAATCAGATCAAACATTGATCACTGATGTGTTACAATTACACCGAAAAAATTATATTCTCGTAGGTGAAGGATTTTATACTTAAAAATTTATCTTAAAAATATTAGATGATATTCTTCTAAAATTAAGAATCATCTTTATTTAAAAATATATTCTTTGTTTGCGGCGATAAATAGTTTATATACGTCTTTCCCATATATAACTAGATTCAGCATGCATATCCTTGGCAGACAAAGAGGCAAAACATAGGGGAAGATTTCTCTCTTTGTCTGCACAGAATGTGCAGTCGTCTTTTAACAGCGAGCGTGACAGTCATCGTAAACACAGATTCTAATTTAAGAAAATATGTGTTTGAAAGCGTATATATATGTTTGTAAGCGTAAAAGAAGAAGTGTGTGCTCGCAAAAATCTCAGACGACTGAAGAACATGTTAAAAAGACTATATAATTTTAAAAAAAAGAAATATATAAGCGTAGTTGTCTGTGGGTAATCAAGAGCATGTTGCATTGCTATCATTAATGCGCGCGCAGAAAAGGAGAAAGATATTTTCTATATTTTGCCTCAATCTCCGTTCTGCGAAACTCAATGAATATCATATAAAAATATACGGCATGCTGGATCTAGTAGTATATATCTATGGTTTTTCCGCCATGTAGACCGTTCGTGCGAGTTTTTGCGTACAAATATGAAATTACAATACAGCGAATACAGTGCAGCAAATACAGTGTGTTATTGTGCTTACAATGGACAAAAAAGAAGTGAAGTGGTTACACTGGGTTCAAATCGAGAAAAGAATCACTGCGCATAGGGGAAGAAAAGCAGGCAAAGTAAGGATAGCGTTGCGCGCGGAATTGGTAGGATACTCGCTAGTAGCCAAGCTGGTTGTGGAGTAGGGGAGACTTTCTAGTAGAAGAGATGCGCGAAACGAACGAGTTTTCGTCCATCCAGTTTCTCTTCTCGATTTGAACCCAGTGTAGAAGCGGAAGACTTGGAAGATCTAAAAGAAATACACCAGTAAGTTACGTAATTTAATCTAACTTAACCACTTTGCGCCTTATGTCTGATCTATTATCTACGTGTCTTCAAAATTTACCATCAATACTGAAAATCTATGATATATGTAATGTAAACTTTAAGTTTCAATACTCTGACAGTAAATTTTGAAATACAGCTTATATTTTTTCTATGATTTTACTTTTATTGCATGTAAATACCATGATTTGCGTGTTTTAATTTTTGAGATACTGCACGCCACTATAGTGGCTTTCGTCTATGCCATTTTTTTTTTTTTTTTAACGATACGCCACTATAGTGGCTTGCCGCTGGGTCATTTTTGTGAACGATACGCCATTATAATGGATCACTTGTTTTTCTCGTCTTAAAGGCCACGTACGTTATGAATATAACTATCTTCTAACGTAAATGCATAATAGAAAACACTCGACACCAATTGCGGTACTACGTCGTTTATGCATACAGTCCGCGGAAGAGCTCGCCGCACAGCTCCGCGGCCAGACTTGCCGTAGCTAAGAGGTTAATGTAAGTAGTTTCCGTCTTCCATGTTTTCGTAGTCAAAAAATAACTAATATGAGAAGACTACTCGCTCTAAATGAAAAATTAATAAAAGAATTATTCCTCAAATAAAATTGCGAGCAGATTTTTTCACTGCTTGGAAACGTCTAATTCTAACAACAAATTTATGTTGACCAAGAAGAGATAATCTTTATCAGCAAGCATGTGCACTCTAAATAACTTATTATTTTAACCCTTATTTCTTATATATTTTAGCTCTTCTGTAAGTTTTAAAACGTTTTAATTTAATCAATCGTACGTTTTATTTAACCAATAATTATATGAAAATAATGGTTGCTAATGACAGACTTCTGAGAAAAAATATTCAGTCTTGAAAGATTCAGTCACTTCTAAAACTGATTTCACAGAAAATTGATACATTGGAAATCTCTGAAAATTTCAACACAATAGAAGAAAAAAATAGAAGAAAGAAAAATATCTGAGGAGTTAATATTATCTGAGAAGTTCATATTGATAAGATAAGTAAGTATATGTGCTTTTAATTACACTATTTACAATAAAAGTTGTTTACATAAAATTCTTTTATGATAGAAATTTATTTTTATGTTTTTTAGAGTCAGTTTACTCATCTGACTGACTCAAGCATAAATCTCATCCTTATTAATCTTCTTCAAGTGTTGGTTCAACTCAAGAAAAAAAATGAATTAAAAGAAATACCATAGTACAAGAGACTCGACACTTTCAATCTTTTAAAACATATGAAGAGTTAAAAGCTTTGGTTCGTCATTCTCATTTCAACTTACTTCTGTAGTGTTTAATTAAAACATTTTTTTATTTCTTGTGTTATATTTTCTTTTAGAATTTTTACAGAACTTTTAAATAATTATTCTTTCAAATGTAACATCGCGCTTCAAAATTTTAAGAAAAGAGGAATATTTACACATTCTGATGGATGTGCGATAAGTGTGTAAAGATGCGACAATTATAATTTTCAAGTTTACTTATTTTTGTAAATATTAATTTTTTTTTAACTTTTCCCGCAAATGTAAAAGATGTAATTGTAAGCAAACTATTGAATTGTATATATTTTTCTTTTTTTTTTAAATAGACTGTCAACCTCAGAATATAACATAGCAGCAAATAAACTAGTGAGTTGTGTTTTTCTGAAATAAACATAAATTTATAACATCATATATATAAGTTTTTTTATTTTTATCAAAATTATTTATTTTATTTATAAAACATCCTATATATAAGTTTTTTATTATTTTTATTAAAATTACTTATTTTATTTTTATTTATAATACTAATATATTTATAATAATTTTATTTGAAACAATAAATGTTTTATCTATAAAAAATACCTTTCTAATTTAAAATATAAAAGTAATTAAAATATAAATAAAGTGAGTTGAGACATGTCGTCAGGTTCGAAGTAAAAATTTAAAAAGTGGTAATGTAATTGGGCAGTTTGAACCAGTTGCA
>QVOA01016278.1:0-26558 GCA_014825685.1 Pseudomyrmex cubaensis
TTTGAGGAAAAAAATTGTCTTCGTTGCGCAGGAATTGTGCGAACTAGTCAAGTGATCGATTACGAGGAAACGAAGCAATTGGAATTCACGATCGTCGCTTACGATTCCGGAGTGCCGCAGCTCTCCGCTACCGCGAAAGTCATTATGACGGTGATCAACGTGAACGATCAGGATCCGAAGTTCGAGAAGGAGCAGTACAACGCGACGGTGAAGGAGAACTCGCCGCCTGGCACGCGCGTTATCGTCGTCAAGGCTACGGACGATGACGAGGGACCTTTCGGCGACGTCAGCTACAGTTTAATTGGCGAACACGCGTCCGACTTCAACATCGGTGAGCCGTCGCGTTCGATTATCTCGCAAAGGCGCGAATGTATAAAGGAGACGATCTTTTTCTTTTACGCGTTAATTTTTCACGCGCAAATTTTTTTCTCAGGACACGAAACCGGAGAAATCACGGTGGGCGGTGCGACAGTTCTCGACAGAGAGGTGACATCGGAAATCAGCATAACGGTGATGGCAAGCGACAACGCTCATGTCAATGCTCGACGGAGCACCACCGTCCCGGTGGTTATCAAACTAATTGACGTGAACGATAACAGACCGATATTCTCGCAGCACAGCTACAGAGCGTCCGTCGCGGAGAATCTGTCCGTCAATCCACCGGCCCCCATTCTTCAGGTATTGTCCCCCCGAATCTTTCTTTCGATGTCATGAATAAAAGATCAACGTGATCACATCGCGTGCGGTATTTTCAAGGTGCGAGCTGTGGATCACGACGAAGGCACCAACGGCGAGGTTTGGTACACGATTGTCAGCGGGAACGAGAACGAGTCGTTCTCGTTGAACCACGAGACTGGCATTCTGTATCCCGCGGCCGCTCTTCTCGGCAGATCCGGTTCCTATCGAATCGAGGTCGAAGCGCGCGACGGCGCCGGAAGCGGTCCGCACTCGGACCGGTGTTACGTCGACATAAGAGTCACCCCCGTGAATCAACACAAACCGCAGTTCGTGATGCCCGAACTGACGAACGCAACTGTGGAAGTACCGGAGGTACTTTCTTTTTTTTCTTAATTTGAATAACAACGCGCGTGTTTTGAAACTTGTTATAGACCTCGTTCGAAACAACTTCGGGATTTTCAGAACGCGGGCGTCCCGAACTACCTGATATTGACGGTGAAAGCGATCGACCGAGACCCCGGAGAGAACGGTCGCGTCAGTTACCACTTGAAGGTCAACAACAGAAACGTTCAGGAGACCGAGGAATTTTCCATAGATCAAGAAACCGGCGAACTTCGTTCGAAAATCATTCTCGATCGCGAGATCAAGAGCAAGTTTGAGGTAAAACTGTTTTTTTTCTTCCGATCGAACAACAGTTGGAACATATTTGCGTGTTTGTTTCTCAGCTTGTTCTCGTGGCGGCCGATCACGGCAGTCCCACAGCGTACGAGACTTTGCGTTTACTGACAGTTCAGCTGGTCGACACGAACGATAACGTGCCGCAATTTTTTGAGGAGTACAATTTTCACGTGTCGGAAAACCGGCCGAAAGATTACTTCATCGGCAAGGTTACCGCGGAGGACAAGGACGAAGGCAGACACGCGAAAGTTTACTATTACATAGAAGCAGGTAAAACAAAATGTGACTGAAGAATACGATAATTTCTCGAAGTAAAATTGCGAAACTTGAAGAGAAAAAAATCGGTTGTTCTTCACGTCTCGATTTTTTAATAAAAAAATATAAAAAAAATCAAAGCTTTAGAAAATTCGAAAAATATACAGGACGGCATTATCGATTTTAGGAAACGAGGGCTACGCCT
Organism: Pseudomyrmex cubaensis; assembly: GCA_014825685.1. Taxonomy (NCBI): domain Eukaryota; kingdom Metazoa; phylum Arthropoda; class Insecta; order Hymenoptera; family Formicidae; genus Pseudomyrmex; species Pseudomyrmex cubaensis. Next base: position 1,817 of record QVOA01016278.1, read on the forward strand.
TTTACATGGACAAGTCCGACGGCAGCATTTACGCGAACAAGTCGTTCGATCGCGAGACGAGAGACAAGTACGTTCTCTCAATTCTCGCGTCCAACGATCCCGATCTTTACGTTAATCCGACGCAATCCGGCCACCCGTTCAGCCACCCCGAGCACGGCCATGTGAACGTGACGATAACCGTCTTGGACGAGAACGACAATCGGCCGATATTCGAGCGCACCGATTATTACGCCGGCGTGAATTCAATGGCGAACATAAACGACTTCGTGACCACGGTAACCGCGTCCGACTTGGACATCGGCGACAACGGCACTCTTCATTATTACGTCGCCAGCGCGAATCTCTACAAATACGGATCGGAAAAACCGAGCGGCTCGATAGTGCCAAGTCCGTTCAACGTTACGCAAGACGGCAAGCTCGTTACGAGCGGATACATGGCGGAATACAATCAGGACAGATTTATCGTCGATGTAATTGCCAAAGAGACCGCGATCCCGGAGAGATACGCAACGGCGAGAGTTCACGTGAGTGTTTTTCGCTTCTCGTCAGTTGCCAAATTGTTTCATTTACGCTCCGATTTTTGTCACGTGAAAATTGCCAAATGTTTATTTTGTCTTTTTTCTCCCCCCCAAGGTATGGGTGTTCGAACCGTCTCAGTTGATTCGCGTCATATTATCTCGATCTCCGGCGGAGGTGAACAGGGAGCGCGACGAGATAGTTTCGGAATTGTCGAACGCCACGCAAAGCAGAGTCGTGGTGGACGATATCAGGTACCACGTTGACGCTTCCGGACATATCCGCAGGGAATGGTAATTATTTGCGCGCAGCAGCGTATCTTTTCTCTCTCTCTCTCTAATTTTCCAAAACTAATATTGCAATTGGTATCCAGGAAAGAGGCGTTACTGAACAATTGCCGGATGATATGCAGATGTATGATATTTATTAAATTAATTACAGACGTTTCGACAGTTTTAGTCTTCATCAGTGTTCATATAATGATCACAATCATCAATAAGACGACATTTATAATATTTAAAAATTGTTGTCAAGAAAATAAAAATGATGTTATCGAGTCAAAGTTGTCGTCTAGACTGAACTAGACTTAACTTTTATTTTATTGTCACTTTATTAATTGTCACTCTTTCCGTATTCAGTACGTATACACTGATGTACGTATACACTGCGTATGTGTCTTTTTATTTCGCAGGTGCGACATGTACCTGCACGTTGTCGAGCCGAAAACCCAAACCATCGCTCCGATTCCCCACGTGCTCAAAGTCATCGACGCGAAATACGACTTCTTGAAACACTACTACACCGGATTTGCCATCGAGAACGTGGTGGTGAGTAAAGAAAAACAAAATATTGCGATGTGTACAAATAACAAATGAATAAAAATCACATAGAGGAATTGAAAAAAAAAAAAAAATTGCCGAATTTACGACCGATTGATCTTCCAGCCCGCGTACGCCGGGGTCCAAGAGGAACCGTTCGATCCCGCACTCGCCGCTCTAATAGCTCTCTTGGTTGTTCTGATCGTCGGAGCGGTTACCGTGACGGTTGTGTGTTGCTGTTTACGCCATTGGTGAGAACCAAGAGCTTTTCAATGAGTCATGCAGTAATTGAGGGATGAGGTTTTACAATTCTCTTCTAATATTATCTCGTGCTATTATATGTATAATCTTCTTTAGGGTAATAACTGTGCCAAATGATATACGTAAGAAGGATGGCCTAATTAAGAAGCAAATCATCGACGAGCTGAACACGACGGAGAACCCTCTGTGGATAGAGCAGTGAGTCTCGCGTTTCATTCTTTTCACTCGTACGCGCGTGATGCGAAAGCGTTTCTTTTTCTTTCTTTGAAGGAAACTGAAACTGTACGAGGAGCAGGAGCTGACGATGCAGGTGTTCAGTGAGCCCGAGGGCGGTCTCGGCGGCGAGAGACGAGGCAGCGGCGTGAGCGTCGGCATGGGCGACACGTCCCAGGACAACACTTACGCCACGATACAGCATCCGTTACCCACGAACAGGCATCGTCCAACGACGCCGGACTACACGACGCTTCCGGGAAATCACAATGTACGTCAAAAATCAAGCGACGAAATAAGCGTTGCGATTGCAAGATGTTGCAATTAATTCTCATATTTCTCTCTGGATATTCTAAACAAGTTGCGTTTTTTTTCTCGCTCCTTTGTGCAGTTATACGAATCGGCAATGGGTTTCCAAGGATCAACTTTTCAACCTACTCCGAACGTGATGCCGCAACTGACGCTCGATCGCGACGGCCAGCCCCAATTCGTTTCAGGGCTGGTGTAAATCTCACCTCTGGACACGGAGGAGCGTCTCTCTCCTTTCCTCTCTTTCTCTCCACCTGTCCCTCTTTCTATCTCTAAATAAGCTCCGTCGCCGTACGTTGTACCTCTTTGTCCGCGGCTCTGTTTCTGTTTTTTTTTTCTTTTCTTTTCTTTTTTTTTCTTACTTGGCACGCGCCTCTTCGAAGCGTACGACTCGAACGACTCGCATGCGCACACCTCTTTGACAATAACCGAGTTGGATATTGGTTTGTCGTGCGAGTAGACGCGTGTGGAGGAGCGAGACGCACGTTCCGTTTGCAACGTGAAGGACTCAAGAGATGAAGAGTGACGACGAACGACACAGTCAATATTACTAAAGTAAATTTAATCCCTGTAGCTGGTGTGTGCATGTATATATGTGTGCGTTGCCAACCTGGGGTCCCCGTCTGGACAACTTATTGCCGTTAAATCTTATACTTTTTAGGGGAATCAAAAAAAAAGAAAAAAAAAAAACAAACATAAGAGAGAAAAAACGAAGAAAAGAAAGACGAAGAACATTAACGTTAGGTAAAAAAAAAATAGAGACTGTATGAGATAGCGTCGACACGACCGAAGCTTGGCACACGACAGATATATGTATATAAGTGAATGTGTAGATTCCGTCCAGCCCAGTTTTTTTCGTATTGATTTTTCCTCATTAGTATTTAATATTTATATATACGTTTTTTTTTTTCCATCGAGACACGTGCGTGCGTGCGTTCCCAGCTTTGCGAACGCGTAGTTTACAACGATCACTGCCATACCTTTGGCATCGACTCGATGCGATTGTTGTGTGTGTATCCGGTATATATATATATAAATAATATATGAAAATAAAAACCAGGTTTTTTCATTGCCGCGAGCGCGCGGCTTTTGAACGATCCGAAATATAAACGATCCGTAAGTTTCGCTTTCTTTTAGTGCGTGTAATTGTTTTTATTTTTAAGGTAACGTTTAAATGCGACTGATGTATAATTTTTCTCTTCCCGATTTTAAACTGTGATTTGAGATTGCGCCCGAGCACGGGGAGTGCAATGATGATTTTTAAGTAAATCTTGTAAAATGGTTTTTGCACGAGTTACTCTGGCAATGGGCGGACATTAGTCATATCATAGTTAGATTCAAGAGTAACGACGTTCGCGGTGAGGAGATTCGGTCACCTCGCGGTGAGAAACGACGCACAATTGTGAAAAAAAAAAAAAAAAAAAAAAAAAAAAAAAAAAAAAAAAACGTATTGCACTTACTCGATAACACAATAACTTCTAACGATCGAGTTATTTCTAAGAACATTTATGCTGCAATTCTGACAAAAACAAAAAAAATCGTAAGACTCTTGACTCTAATAGGACTTGTAAGAAGTCGCCGACTGCGATTCTATCTGCGCACTGTTTTTCTTTTTGTTTTCGTACATACGCGATCGTTCGTAAATACTCTACGATCTCTCGTCGAATTTGTCGCGGATGACGTCCGAGAAGCTGCTCTTGAAGTTGCGGTGCGCGAATTTCGCACGCGACCACGTCAAGTGTGTGTGTTCAAATGCACAATGCCACTCGTCGTAATTGACAAAACGCTGCCAATGCGGTTTACAAAAAAAAAAAAAAAACAAACTGCTGTAACTCAGGCTTCTCACGATTGTCCTCGTAAGCGCAACGACTTTACGATTTGTTTCGCACATTTGTTTGGAATTGCAACATCAATGTGAAACTATTATCGCGCTATTATGATATTATATACTAGATGGTTATATATATAAATATATATATATATATATGAATATTCCAGTTAGCAAAAAAAAAAGTATCTGTTTATTAATTACAAATTTATTATAATATTGTAACATATTTTATGTAAGTCATTAATAAAAAATATTCGTACACCAACTCCCACCAAGAGTTATTGTCCGTGCGTTAGGATAAGTTGTTTGAAATAAAGTTTTTTTGATCTCTACTTTGTCACACCACTTTCGTTTCTCTCACGCTTTCAATTTCAACTCCAGTTTCTTCAATTCTTCGGAAGTGTTTGAAATTTCTTCTCGCAAATCGGGCTTCGGAGTGCTTTTGGTTTCTGACTTTTGCGCGTAGTCAAGTATCTCAACTATTGCCTCTGGCTGATCGAGCCACAGTTTGTGTCCCCTCTTTGTGGGAAATTTTCTGACGTTCATGCAAGTCAGACACGTCCACCTGACGGTTGTTGATTTTAATCTAACACGAGCAGTCTCTCCAGGTACAAGTGGAGCCTGGCATTGTTTACAAATTGTTCTCTTTAAGTTTGGTTCCCTAAGTAAATAAATTGTTATATTCAAGCTCTTCCCCTTTCTCTCTCTCTCTCTTGTTGTTACCATAATAAGACGCGGCAACTCGGTTTTTTAATGCCATTATGTGACTAGCCTGGCCGAGTAATTTATTTTAGAATTTATGTTCAAATATCAAAATATGGACTAGAAAAAACAACCTCTCATGCGTGTATTTTTATACCTGATACAAATAATTCATCCGTTCGAAAATATCTTTACCGTGGCAGAGTTTGTTTTTAGCCTTTTGTGCATTTTTGTTCGCGTTAGATTCCATCGCAAAATACAATCACGAAGATAAAACACTCTGACCACTTTGACAATAAAAATTAACCTACAGACTCGTTTGTTTACACACCAGAAATGAAACATGAGCGCGGCCCGTGAGCACGTGTCCAACTCTAGCGCCACACAAGTGCGGGCTTTTGTGCATGTAACTACGTAGTCATGTTGCTTCAATTCTGATCCCGTGCTATGTGCACGAATTGTTCGGTTCTATTCCGTACTACGCGCGCGATTTATATATAAAGATAGCAGACAGGCTACGATAATGATTTTATCTTATTCCGCTCATCGGAAATCAATGCGATTGATGTAAATAAAATGTAAATAAGAAATTGTTCCTTTTAGCTACATATTGAGTACGTCTTTATATAAGAATTACTTGTATGAATTTTTTTATTCATAAATTTAGCATCAGTAAAAAATCTCGTGGAAAACAAGTTAATAAAAAAAATAAGTTCGAGTCTATAATTTAATTTGAAAATTATGCAATGGAAACTACTCATAAAATTTATAAATCTGCAATTTGTTATTTGAGATTTATAATTTATTTGTGGGTAAAATAAATCGTAATAAATAAAAGGAACAGGCGATAAAACGTGATTTTGAGACTCATGTTTGCGCGGTCCCCTCGTTGTCCATCGACGCATCTTCCTCTGGCCCTGATCCTCCTCGGAAGTCGCTCAGCAATCGTCTTATGCGTCGTCCCATGTACTCCCATGTAGTCATGACACTTTTTTCACTCGCGACGCGGAAGACGCGAAATATGCACACACACACACATGCAAAATGAAATTTTACTGAGTCTAAAGTCTACACGCTTCAATCACTACCGAATTTGTTTAAACATAACGATATAAAAACTTGGCAAAACGCGAACAATATCTAAAAAAAACACTGTATATTTACCACTTGAAACTATTTTTACAACGGGACGAGTTTCGGTTATTTTCACCACTGCTACACCACCAAGATGTTTATATGAGCGCCAGCCACCTACTGCTGCAGCGCCAAAATCTCTGTAACAGAAATAAAATTTTCTCCTTATTGTTAGATGCAAGAGAAAAAACTACTTGCAAACATCAAGCGTAAACGCGTTGTTTTCCTGTCAAAATATATACTTCATTAGATGAATAAGAATATTAATTAGCGCGTTACCAGCAAGTGCGCGATGCTGATCACCATCGAACGTCCGACACTCACGATATTTGCGCGCGAGACGACCACAATTCGTCGCGGAAAACGCGAATCAAAATCGGAAGAAAGTCTTCTCGCGTCGGCCATTTTGTTCGTCGCGCGGGAGCGACGAACGCCGGCCGCGAAGAAACTCGCCGGTTATCAGCGTCACCAGCGAGTGCTCGACGCTAATTTTGTGTCACCGAGGAACGTCCGATACTCTGCGACGCGCACGTATCGTCGATATTTGCGCGCGCGAAACGACGATGGAAGACACACCGGACGATTTTGAACGAGGATCTTCTCCGCGTCGCGCGCCCGCCAAGACTGGCCGCCGCTGATCTCCGTGTATCGAAGCGCGCGGCAATTCGAGAATCGAAATATCGAATCGAACTCGCGCGGCGGAGCGCGCCATTGGCCGCGCTTTCACTTTCTGTTTCTTGGGCGACGAGGGCGCTGTTCATCTCCGTTACATCGTGAAAATAGCGACTGCGTCGCAGTCCACAGTTGCATCGTCGAAGGGGATACGAGAATGGTGGGATCGTTTCATTCGTGGACGGGACTGTTCGTGGAAGCGCACGTATGTGTGGAAGTTGCTCCGTGGATCGTCATAAATATGTGCTGTCAAACTAACCATGCCGAGACGTGTTAGCCATCGTGAGAACTAGAGTCGCCGACGCAATCAAAAGATGGTCTCGATCATCAAAAATCAGTTGCTGAAACACTTGTCCAGGTATTTTTTTATATCGCGATTGATTAACCCTGAAGTGTGACACGGTTCAAAAGTGACATAAAAAAAAAAAATTACAAGAGTCACACGTAATCGCAACACGTTTCTTTGCGTTTCCTTGTTTTCGACAACATCTGTCTCCTTGTTCGATCGTTTGATTTTTTTTCTTTTTCCCTACATCTCGCGCTGTTCCAACAGCAGACATTGGCCGGTATTCATGGTCCGCACTTGTTAATTAAGACGATTCGCGAGTTCGTCGTCTCGAGATGCCTGCGAGACGGGCCGTCTCATTGGCTAGTGCACTATCTTGAGCTAAATCTTGGGACAATCTCAAGTGGAAGAACGAACTATGAGTATCGGCCATAGACATTTGCACACAACACCTGAAAGTAATGAGAGAAAGTACTATTTTCCCCCTTTTTTTTTCAAGCAAGCAATGCGCTTTCATCACAAGTTTCATTGACAGATTTATTTCCTACTTGTCAGAGTGAAAGTTTGCAAATAGCTGCACATGTATGCACATATATTTTTGTAAAATTAATATAATAATTTCTATAGATAAATTTTTATAGATGTGATATATTTTTATAGACTCACAATTGTAACATGTATGTTATGACAATAACAAGACACACACATACAATACGTATAATTAGCTTTTTATTGTGTCCTTGTGACAATGACTAATGACTAATGGCAATGACATATATACATATGCATAGAGAGAAAAAGAGAGAGTTTATCTTATATTGAACACATATTGTAGGTTTACCAAGAATTTATCTGCCGACAAGATAAATTTGAGCACATTTAAAGGTGAAGGAGAACTGACAAATTTGGAACTCGATGAAACAGTCCTTACTGATTTACTAGAGCTGCCATCGTGGTTAAGATTAACTAGCGCTTGGTGCAACAAGGTCTCATTTCGCATACAATGGACCAAACTAAAAAGCGTTCCTATCTTTTTGGTAAATTTATACATATAGTTTAACGTTTACACACACAAAGATGCACAATTTTTATTCCTATTGAGTTGTAAACAATAAATATTGTGTGTTAGTCATTTGTCAAAATTTGCAAGCGATGCGATTAAAGTGATTTGTGTTACAATTGTTTGCAGAGTTTGGATGAGGTCCATATAGATGTAGAAACATGCGAGGATCTGAGAAGTATGTCTTCCCCACAGGGTATGTCGTCATATGCAGGTCCTGCAAAATATTCTTTTATACATAAAGTAATTGATGGGATAACAGTGGCCGTTAACACTGTGTCAATTACATTCAAAAGTCCCGCGTTCATCGCTTCTGTTCAGGTATATATAAAAAAAAGATGCAGCACAAGAAAATTAATATGCAGTATATTTACGTTTGATGAACAATTGACTAAGTTTATTTAAAACCGTACTCAGATAAATCGGATAATGGTGGAATCCAAGTCGGCAGCGTGGCAGCGTTGTGATCTCAGAACTACCAGATTAAAAGATCCCGAGCGAGGACAGTTACTTATCTTTAAGGAGTTAGAGTGGCAAACCGTTAGAATAGAGGCTCAAAGTACTAAGGATAAAAATCTGACGCCACTTCGTTTACTTACAAATCAAGCGAGATGCAGGATTACTATAAAGAAGAGGATTTCAGGTTTGTACAAATTTGAATACTCGACGAATACGCGCGATTTTTTATGCGTCATTTGTTATTATTTCACTTTGCAGATTGCTTTGTCATGGGGTCCAGACTGGTGATCATACTCGACGATCTTCTGTGGGTGCTAACGGACTCGCAGTTGAAGGCTGCTCTCCTGTTCCTCGATTCTCTGGGCGGCCTCATCGAGAAAGCCACCATTCTCGAGAGGAAAACGAAAGCTGCAAGAAAATTAGAAGTTCGTGCAGTTCATTTAAACCTAATTTTATTTTCGATTTTTAACAATTTACTGATGTTTTTTTTGTATTTTAAGGTTTTACCGGAATATCAGGCTCAAATATCTCAACAAAGTAGATCAAAAAATCAGTACACTTCAGCGATATCGAAAATATTTACGAGATACGATGTTGTAGAGACGTCGTATCATTTTCTTTCGCAACGTATTGATCTTCATTTGTGCGACGATGCCGGCGGTAAGTTCGAAAGAGACGCGTAAACGCGAAACAAACGTGGTTCCCGCATCATTTATATATTTTCTTTCTCCAACAGGCGGTAGATCGTTATATCCCGAGCTGAAGGACGGTGGCGCGTTGCAAATTTCTCTGCTTAAATTTCAAATAGATTATTATCCGTATCACCTGGCTATGGCGGACAGGAAGCACTGGGCGAAGTACAAGGAGAACGCTACGCCCCACAGCCAGTGGTTGCAACAGTCGTTGAGCTCGTTTCGAACTCAGTTTATGGATCTCATAGATTCCAGTAGGACGCAACATTCTCCTCTAACAAGGAGTCAAGGAAACGTGACAAGTTCGTGTGCCATTTAGAACTGCATCCAATATCCGACGCAATTCAAAAGTGCGAGAGAGAATCCGCGTGTTATTTTTGATTCTATCCACAGGTGATGGTGCGAAAAACTCCGGGGAAAATGCGGAGAAGAGCAATCAGAATCCACAGAATCCGAACGCGACACCGTCCGAGCCTAAGAAATCTCAGCATCCGAGTGGCAACCCGGTGAAGAACTACGTCTTGGAACAGCTCGCCAAACTGATGACGACGTGCATTATCATCAGGATTGACGACTTCACTCTGTACAAAGTGACAACAACGTCGCGCAACCCACTACCGAAGGAATTTATCACCGGTATTGTAAATCTCCGATAATTTATTATGTTCGGTTTACTTATTTTTTTTTTTTAATTGAAATATACAGTCCGGTTTCAATAATTGTTTTATTTAACAATTGCACAGCTCAAACGAGGAAAAAGCACACGCCAGGTACAACAGATTCGTAGTTAGATCGTAGTGTATGTGTAAGTGTAGTGTTGCGAAAAAAAACTAAATTTGATTGTTTTAATCGGTAGCTTCATTTTTTTAAGATTTTACACGTATGTGCCGTATATTTTAATAATTTGAAATTAATCCACAATTCAACATCGTGCATTAACATCGAAAAAGATATTGATATTACATATTATTTGCAACCGTTTCTTACAACTTTTCTATCGTAAAACATAGTACGTGATATATTGTATGTTGGTCTGATGCAACAAAGTATTGCGACACGACAACTATTCTCATCGCATGAGATCAGATCCCTTTAGCAAATTAAATTAGTTTTCGGAAGTGTTTACTTGAGGATTTTTTTTAGGTGATCGTGACAGGTTCAGTCTTCCAGAAGATGTAACAATACTTCATGCCGAGTTTACTTATTACTACTATCCAGGGGATATTACCTTTCCATGTAAGCAGATGTGCACGTTGTTGTTGTTTTTATTTTTTAATTTGTACACGTTCGAATGACATTTGATCTTTCAGTGCCACCGCCCAAGTTTTATGTGCAGCTTAATCCGATTCAAGTAAATTTTGACATTAGTTCGTGTCTTTGGTTCAATTCTTTCGCGCTGAATCTTCATCACTCTCTCATGGGGAAAGATAAGCAACTGAGCTCTTCGCGTCTAATGTACTTTGACGTAAAAATTGAGGCTATACTTCCAAGAGTAAGTTGAAACCGGTTTTGCATCCGGTAATTTGCACATTGTCGCGTATTTTCGTTTTTGTTAAACAATTTTTGTTTTCTGTTTTCAGATAGTTTTTGAAAGTCAACAGGATTATCCGAATCAGAAAGACAGACCGAAGTCTCTTCATCTTCAAACGTCGAGAGCATCGATAACCAACGTCCGATCGACGGAGAGATCTTCAAAAGCGGACTTGGCACAGTGCCTGAATGCGTTTCAGATGGGACAGATGTTTTTCGGCGCGGAATTTCCGAGTAAACCGGGAGATTTTCACGTGGTGACGGAGAAATTTCTAGCGCATTGCGGAGGTATACAATTCCCTCGATTCTGCGAACACCGACATTACGTCTGTAAGATCGGTCTTCTGTATTCTCCTTGTTTTCTTTCTCAGGCACCGACAATATAAGGCAAACGCCGGCCAATTTCAGCAGCAATTCCGTGAACGAGCTGCTTCGTCAGCTGAATCGGGAGCTTTTATGGACGGAGGCGAAGGACGTGTGGTGTTGCAATTTGGAACCTGTGTGGGGCGATTTTCTCGGCGCGCGGGCGGTCGGTCAAAATCGACCGGTGCCGTTTCTGGACGCGTTTCCTCTGACCTTGTGGTGCCACTTCACCGCGAACTCGTCGTCGTCGCCGACCACGGAGACGTCTTCGAGCGCCGATATTCACGGGCTGGCGTACATAAGCAATCTAGTTAGCGTGCAGATAAATCATTACCAGTACTTGTTTCTACTGAGACTGTCGGAGATACTCTCCGAGATGGCCGTTTACCTGGCTGTGGATTCGAATAAGATCCTGAAAGTCGAGACCGGCGGATCGCTGATCATAGGTGCGCTGATACCGCAGGTGGAGGTGACGTTCGTGATGCCGTCGAACACACCCGGCAAAGAGAACTCGGGCGGCGATCTGGAATCTGTCGTGCCCGACTCGTCCAGCATAGCGGACGATTTCGTTGGTTCGTCCGCGGTCGGCACGGGGAGCGGGCGAATCGATTTCAGCGCCAGGAGAATGAACACGAGCAACGACGTGGAGACGCCTCAGAGCGAGGCCTCGTCGATGCTGTCGATGGATTATTCGCACTCCGTGCCAACGTCGCAACCGGTTGTCACCTTCAAGCAAAACGGCACGAGAAAAGGCAATGAGGAGCGTCTAGCGAATACGATACATTACGCTCCTCGATTAGAACCGCAAATGTCAAGGGAATTGCCGCAATCTTTGATCGGCGCCGGCGATGAGAAAAGACAAAGCGCGGAAGCTGCGCATAAACACAACAAATCGGATTCGAACACACCCTTCATCCCAAATAATTTCAATGTTAATCTCTCGTCCATGAAAAAAGGATTCAGCAATTTGATGACGTCGATCGACTCGGCTCTAAAAGCCTCTCCGGAGGACGGCAGTAGCGACACGGTGTCAATAAGGAGCGACGTGAGCTCGGACAGTGAGAATTACGTTCTGGTGAGTCTTCAGGATCAGGGAAAGATCGACGCGTTCGGCATCGATAACACGATTCGAATAACGGCTGTGGAGGAAGCGACCGAAGTGGTGGAGGAAACACCCGACACGCAGAGTGAAAAATCAATGGACAGCGTGTGCAAGAGGAAAGATATTGTAAGTGATCGCAAAAAAAAAGATTATCTATTGGAGACGGTCAAAGAATTTTTTTCTCATCTACAGGTCTCGATGGCAACGTTCAAGCTGTCAAAGGTCGAACTTATACAACAGTCTTGCGGCTATTCGTCTGTCATCAAAGTTCAAGTGTCTAACATCGACAATGACGAGTGCTCGTCCATTCCTTGGGACGAATTTCAGGTAAAATAAATTTATGCTAACTTTGAAAATTGATTTAAAAATTATATACATATATATTATATATCTATACATACACGTTATGCTATTATTATACAGTAACATGTTCTTTTTAAACAAAGTTTTTTATTCTTAAATGTATACTACTGGGATGGAATTTTTTATCTTCTTTCTTTCCTTACTATGGAATTTTTGTTGTCTTTTTTTTTTTTACATAATTCAGCTTATCAAACTGTGCTACATAAATGTTTACAATCTCTTTAGAAAGTAAGATTTATTTATTTAACGTGTTTTAAACTCGAGGACGGTAAAATTCTACTTCTCTCTCTCGGATATATGATATCAAAATTTATGTCTCTACAGTATAAAGTTTTATGTTTCGCAAACAACATTGCTAGCGTATTTTTTAGACTTTGATGAAAAGTTTTACTTCTCTCTCTTTCTCTCTCTCTCTCTCTCTGTGCATTACTGTAACGAAAGAAAGACAATGCATTGAAGTTTTACGACTGTGAAGTTGTATTGAAAAACATGTTTTCCTACTTGTATATCTATAGTACATATATTTGAAATAGCGAGTTACTTATGCATTAAGCTACTGATACTTGAGTAGTCTCGCAGTAATTTGCTCATTGTTTTTTTTTTTTTTTATAATATTACATATATATATATATATATAATAACTTGATATTATAAATGTATAATCATACAGAGTTTTGTCTCTTAACTTTTTTTGCATGCCTCTCCCGCGTCTCTCCTTCTCTTGTGAATGTTTTTATGTGGCACTTGTGGCAGGTCAAGAGAAAGGTATATTTGCAATATCTCATTCATACATTAATTAATCTTTTAGACACTGTACTGTATATATATAAAAAAAAAAACCGCATGCGTTTGTGCTGTGCCAAATTACACTGTTATCACATTACATTGATGAATTTCGGTATGAGAATCGATACGACGACAATGAAGTCTCACTAACATCTTCTCTAACGACGTAACTTTTATTGCAAATGCGCAAAGGCACATGGTTATGGTTTGGTTGGCAGATGCGAATTTCCAGACGAAGTCGGCCGGATGTTATTTTAAGTAGCAATTTGTATGTACTTATGTAAGAATTGTATTATCTCTTGTGTGGCAACAAAGACTTTGAAAATCGAGCGATTACATCAAATGTTTTACTTGTCTTTTTGGTAGTTTTTTTGACAAAGTAATTTCACGAGTTTAGAAGACCAATAGAAATTTGATTCTCTAAATTCTACTGGTTTATATATTTCTCACGCAGTTGACACAAAATATACATGAGGGCTTTTGATGATTTAGACGTAGGTGACACAAAATGCGCACGGTTCTTGATTTTTCTCGCATTGAGCTTTGCAAGTGAACGGCGCAACGTGCTAGGGGCACTGTGGATTACACGTGTTGCTTGTTTTGTGCATTGCTATGGCTATACTAATGATGGCTTTTTCTGTTAGACGTGCATAAAATCGGAACTTGGTGCATTTATATAAGCTTTTGTATCTCTATATCTTTGCAACGTGTGTGCTAAATTGTTTTGATTAACGAGTGGCTTGGGCATTTGAAAAAATTTCTTCTCAATATATTTAACATGTACAGGCGTTTAACAATTTTTCATAAATTTAATAATTGCGTCTCTTCAATTGTATCGCTAAATTAAAATTGATCCTACAAATTGCAACTGTTCTCTCAGTCAACGTGCGCGAATATCGTATTTTATTCTAATTTCGCAAAACAATACAATTTGGCAATAAAATAAATGTAAGCTCAAAATCAAAAAAAGATAATATTACAGTTGCTATAATTCCCAAACCTTATGTAAATTTACTGACATTCTGTTTGATAGACCAAGTTCAGCTCGCGATCTCGAGGTTGGGTAGAATTACCGTCCGATTCTGACTGCAGATCACGTATTAAGCTACGTTTGGATCATTGTTTGAAAAATGCGGAAGATTCTCGCAGACTTTCGGACGCCGGTCAGAGAGCGTCTCAGGAACACGCTAGATTGACCGAGCAAATCGCCACTACCGTCGCCGCCGCATCCCGTGCGTCCGGTATCAATGTGCATGACAAAGAGAACGTTTTGAATTTGTTCGAGGACAAGCTAGAGATGAAGGTGTCTAACATAGCGATGGCGTTGTCGATGAGCTCGGTGACGGGTCTTGCGGATCTGGCGGAGGACGAGATCATACCCAAACCGATTCCCATGCAGGTACGCGACAAAGTGAGACTGATGGCACATCACCAGGATGCAATCCTTTGATTATTTATTTATTCCGGTTTGACTTAACGCAAGTGCGCATTGTTTGTTATTTCAGATTTACTTAGAAAATATATCGTTGCGTTTGAACGAAGATCGTCCGCCGAATAACATAACTTCCCCGGGCCCGATCCCGATAGATTTGAACATATCGAAACTCAGGATAGATCGCGACACGAGCGGCGTGTTCCACATCGAACCGGTTGGTGAGTAACGCCGTCGTTGAAACGATTATTAACGCGCCCAATTTGTTTCTGCCACTTGCCACAGAGAGTTGACTCACAACCTGAGTTTATATACTTAGAACTTTTCTTTCCCGATCCTTATGCGACATTTTTTACTCTTAGTTTCTTATACATATTTGCGCCTGTAAATATTCATTGTACTTGTCCAACTTGTTACATTTATATTTATATTACGTAGATTTATTGTTACGCGCGCGCAAGTGGCAGAGTTTTTTCTGTTTCAAAAGTAAATTAATATTACATATTGCATAAATTGTTCTGTGCACCCAGGCGGCCTTTCGAATGTGAGCATTGATATTACACATGTAGACGAGTAGTTTTAGATCTCGCTGCTTTATTATCGCACACGGCTTTAAATTATTGTTTTTTAAAAACACGTATATATACAATATACATGTATTGTATTGTATATATACATGTGAATAGAATATTGGTTGTACATTTATAAGAGAGAGTAAGCATGGAAGTCATGTGCACAAAGAAAAACTGGATAGAGTTCATCAAAATATTATACTTTATATTTTTCATTGTTATTAATCTTTTTTTTTTTTTTTTAATACATTTTACGTATTGTTTGACTCATAAAAGAAATTTATATAATTTTTATACTGCACATATCTTTGACATTAGTACAATCTACATTTTATTACATATGAATCATTACGTTTTTTCTTTTATTTTGTTTTGTTTTAAAAAAAAATTTGTTTCAAAACAATATACAAACAATTTTGTATTTTTGTTTCTTCTTGGACTTCACAATTCGCAACACATCCGGTTGGATCAATCTGAGATTTCCTTTTTCTAGTAACGGACGAGAGCCATTTGAACTTGGCGTTATTATCGGGCGATAAAAATTACACGCTTCACAAGAACGCGGAGTGCGAGAGGGAATTGAACGCTCTACGACAATCTAGCAGACAATTAAAAATGGACAATGAGGAATTGAGACGTCGCTTGGGAGCTCTGGAGAGACTGTCGGAGGAAAACGCGAGATTGATGCGCGCTAAAGAAGAATCGGATATGATAAGATCCCGTTTGAGCGTCGCCGAGGACGACATCGCTAATCTTCTGGAAGAAAAGAAAATTCTACACGAGACCATCTCGGAGCTGCGAAGGCAAAGACTGGAAAGCGGTTCTGGAGGTAGTAACAGAACTTCGTGGTCTATTAAGAGATAGCACACCGGTTGTTTCGATTGTTCCAAATGTTGCAGTTCCAATAAGTCCTAAACCTTTTTATCTCTCCCCCTCTTCCCATATTCACGAAAGCGAAGTTTTCTTTGATACATTTTACGATAGAAGTTACGCGGACAATGACGCGACTTTTTTTCTCCGATTTTTCCTCGATATTTTGTCTTTATCCGTAGACTAATAAAATTTGAATGATGCTTGATCGTTAATTTTTTTTTTTTTGAAAATATAAGATTCACAAATTTAATTTTCCAAACGCATTACCTGCCGTACATTACATTAGAGTAACTGCCATTTGAGTCTTTTGCTTAAAAAACGAAAATCACAATAAGAGTCACATGAATTCCGCGCGTGACTTAAACAAAAAAAAAAATGATATCAATTTTCTTACTACGATAGAGTGCAAGAAGACAAACTGCAATATTAATTAATGAAATAATTTTGTTTCACGCGTATACATAGTTGGACATTAGTATTTCAATTTTTTTTTTTTTTTATTTTTGACAAGTGATAACTCGCCTGTATATCCGCTTTTTCGAGGTAGTATGACTGAAAGTTACATATTGTACATATTCTACACATAAATTTTGTTACATATCTATACATATGCTTGATATAATACAGATATATGACACACATAGCCTTCTAAAATGAAGTGTAGTAGAAATAGAAATGCCGTCTGAACAAAAAGAAAGAGTCTGTAAAATTGAGAAAAACATCTGTGCGTGTCTAGTTCTTGATTTTAAAGCGCGATGAAGTCTGTTGGCGCGGTGTGTCACACCGCGAAAAAGTGCTTGTGCCAGAATATTTCAGAGGGATATGAGTGCGCATATATCGCGTGAAGGCAAAACGCGCTAGTCAATACGTCACGTCATATTATATGAATATTGGTTTGATCACTTTCTGATTGATTATAGGTTTTATGCATGTAAATGGTCCATGAGAGCGTTTTTGTAAAGCACAACTTGATTTCGACTACAAGCGATCGCAAAAACGTAGCAATGTGTACTATAGTTGGAGCCTACAGATAGACTGTTCCAAGAATTGGGAATTGTGACCTCATAATATCGCATTTCATCGTATACATATATATAACATACATAATTTTCTAATTGACTGATTTAAATAGTTCATCGCGCGAGTGATGAAAATTATAAATAATAATAACAGTACACGCGCGGTGTGCGCGCGTGTGTGCGTGCGTGCGTGTGTGTGTGTGGGTGCGTGACGTGTGGTGGATAACGTTCCAATAAGACTGTATAAAATTCGGAGATATTGGTTTAACAATAGTCGCACTCTAGAGCCCTCGCGGGGGCACTTTATATAAAAAACAGCCAGTTGTTTCTGGTTGATGAACTTTTAACAGAGGGAAAAGGAATTGCGGGCGGAGATTTGACGAAAACTCGACATGCGGTTCTTGGAACGCAAATCCGTTAGTTGTCGGCAATCTGGATAATAGCTTCCTTAGAGTTTGATTTCGATAGAAATTTAGTTTCTACTGAAGTGGATTGCTGGCCGATCCTCCTAACATACAAACGGAAAGTATTTTTTTAGCGCATGCGGCGAAATGCACACACGATGCAATTGAAGTTTCTTTCACGAGATGTGTATAAATTTCCGCTCTCAGTGTATACATCTTATATTAGATATATGTATTTCCATTTGTACACACACACACAGTTTCGCGAGGCGTGCGTGCGTTCCCTTGACAAATATTCTCTAACAAATCCAAACATTGCGACAAGATCGTTCACATTCTGCGTGATGATGTACAGTATTGTTTAAAAAAAAAAAAACAGTGCAATAAGATTCTGGTTACCTAATATTTGACCGGCGAACGCGATGGCCGAAGTGTTGTTATGTAACAGAAATGTTGCGGCTTAGAAAAGAAGAAGAAGCAAAAGTTTTTTTTGTTACTTCGGGTTACAGATGAACTTTTTATAATGCACATATCACATTTGTCATAGAACCTACATATATATATATAAATATCTTGATAATAGTAAATTGCGAAAACTAATCATTTTTGCAGTTTGATTTAATTATATGATATTTTTTTCTCAAGTCTGATTCGAGTCAACTTCCTCAAGCTTGTTGTCGCTTACACACGATTCCTTTCTCGGAAACTTAACTTGCGCATATTAGTGCCACACACGTTTTCATTACGTGTAAGAGAATTGTGCTAAAGTTACTTTAAATCTTTAGGTTACTTTAATCGCAAAGACTTTATTTCTAAGCAAGTAAACTCGTGTATGATATTACGTTTTTTGATATTGACATGTTCTAGAGCATTTTTTTATGTATATACTTTTCAAGTTTAGACGAAGGTTGGTTCTTTCTTCCAGTTTTTAAGTCGTATGTTTTTACACACATAAGGGCTTTAATCATTTATACCAAATATATATATAAAAATATGTATAATAAAATAAAGACACACAATCGTCTGATCTAAACAACTGAGAGTGCTATGAGTAGGACTATATATCGAAGGAAATTGCTTTGTGCGAAACACAAAGCCTAAGCAATTTTTATTCTTCCTTTATATACTTTTAAGACAATTATTTACATTATGTAACAGAGTTTAGATTAGATCTCGTTTATTATCATGTAATATGCAAACTTGAGGAAGTTGACAAACGTGATGGACTATTTGTGCGATTAATTTGTACAATAATTAACACTACCTGCTTAAAAAAAAAAAAAGAATATTTTACGGTTATATGTTAGAATATTTAGATTTTATACAAAAAAAAAACCATATGTGCACGCGTTAAAATTTTATGTATAAAATCACACATGTGCACACATTAAGGTTTTTTTACGACATACATTTCTATATTGTTGAATTTTAATATGTTGTTAAACTTTTTATTTTAGCCTTTTGTGCGGTGTGCAAATCTCGAATTTAATATGTTCGCGTCGAGACACTGTCACAGCGAGATGAGATTCTCCTTGCGAGGCGTGTTTGATTCCATACCTAAAACACTTGCATAACTTTGCGCTAGTTACTCTAGTTAGTAATAATTCAAAAAACAAACAAAAATGTCGCATACACATGTACATATATATAAATGCAATACATTTGTACGTATGTGTATGCAGCATCTATTATACATATATATATATATATAATAAAAAAATTAATCATGCGATTTGCGCGTGAGTGACGGTACCATTTCGTAAATTGATATCGTGTGTATCAGCGATACTACTATGTGATTAGACACAGTCTGAGATAACGATACGTGCAGCCATAATTTACGAAGTGAACCTATTTTATATATATTAGCAGAAAATAATAGTGCGTATTTCAACAATTGTTAGTTAAACAATATCAAAGTACTAAGAAAGTCCTAAAAAACAAAAAGTGGGTTGTGCAATTTCCAACTTGTTTGAGCGAGAAGAAGGGCAAAAAAAAATTGATGCAACAAACGTTTGTGCCGTTTGTTCTTGCCGTATTTCCCATCTAGCTCTTGTTTTTGTTGCGCAATGCGTTTGTAAATTAATTTACATTACGTGATTTGAACTGTGTGTTTACACAAGTCAATCATCAATCGGATATCGATTAAATACAACGGAACGCGCCCGATGTATTCAAGAACACGACTTGTTTGCGAATATTATTGCTAAGTAGCTTTAGTTACTTCTTGGAATAATTAACAACAATACATGTGGCATATATTTTGGGTGAAATGTTTCGCTAAGTGTTTATATTTTAGAGTAATATGTTTGTAACAACAATATGTAAAATGTGTTATTGTGATTTAGTAACGAAGGTATTAGCGTGTACGAATTATTATTTGATACGAACATTTGGCAATATGTGTATATATATATATATATATATCCATTTTCAAGTTTGTATTGTGCAAATGACGACGATGTGCTGTTGTTAGTTCGGTGTGTATCGACGACAAAAAAAATTGTACGAGTACGGATAAAAAAAAAAAATTCAATAATTATATCTTTTTTAGCTTTTGTGGGATTTGACAAAAGTGATAGCCAAATTGTAATTTTATCTCTTTAAACAATTGTAAAGAGACTAAAAACATCACTTTCTCAATAAAGTTATTACAAAGTCGCAGAGAAGATAAAGCGAGATCTTTTTTTTTTTTATATATATGTATGAATGTCCGTTCCACTTCCTTTGTTGTATTTTTAATTATATATTACTTTTTTAATAATATTACGTATATATATGTGTGTATAATTTAATTATAAAGTAATTTCACTAGAGAGCATCGCATTCTAAAGTTTGAATAAACCGCCGCGGGAAGCTGCAGGAGCGGTACATGCAACCCAAGTCTGACTAATTACACGCTGTCAATTACAACATATGTTTACGACAAACTTCCATGTGTTTATATAAAATGTAACATTTGACGGGATAGTTTACTGCAAATGCGGCGGGAAACGAAAAAATTTGTTAATTTGCGGGAGAAAAAGACAAAATCTACGTAATTTTGTGCGAAAAGTGAGAGAAAAGTCGCGAATGATTAATATATAAAACAATACATGTGTGCGTGATGTAAAAAAAAAAAAAAAAAAAAAATTTGAATGACATACAAGTAAATGCGACACTGGTTTTAACTCGCCGCCGCTCAACTGACGCGCGCTTCGCGCCGCGCATGCGCGAAAGAATCGGAGCTCGGTGCGGACACTGACGAGAATCGTGCGAGAGCGGCAGCACACCACGTCGAGGTAATTGACACCGATGATCGGATTCGACTGAGCGAATTCGTGTTTGGATTTGGATTTTGTGTGTGCGGCAGAGCGAGAGGCGGCCAAAAAAAAGGAGTCACCGTGGGATTCGCAGCTGAGCGAGGTAACGTAATACGACAACACACAACACGCTATACACAACCTGGAATAACACGCGAAAAAAACGGGAGCCAAGAGTGTGGCTCGAGGAGAGGTGGGATTTCTCAATATTGTTGTGCTCGCGTGGAACGGTCCGATTCGCGAATCGACTTTCAGTTTCATTTTGGCTGTAACGCTTGTCGTTAGTTTGTTGCCGAGAGTTTATTTCGATTGAACTGAGCGCGAAACCGATCTCCCTTGCTCCGATCGCAATCATGTTCCGTACGAAATGGTAAAAAGTTCGACCATTCCCACCTTTTAGATAAAACGCAACAAATTTCAATTGTTTGAGGCGCGTGAAGTTTTCGCAACAAAATCGATTTTTGATAGCCACGCGGAATTACAAAAACCGTCTGATATCTCTGTTTTTTTTTTTTTTTTTCCAGCAAAGAGCACGATCACTCATCGTTTTACAAGTTCTTACAAATGGAGCACAACCACAAGAATCTAGACTGCTACTTCTTCTACTATTCTACGTGCAAGAAGGTAGGTGAATCCGTTCGAGATTAATCGAAGAGCTCCGCTCTCATGTTGCATCGATTTCTATTTGATGTTGCTCCGAAAGTTCGTGACAAAATTGTGCCATATTGTGCCGACGACTCGCGAGATCGTCGAGGTTAGGTCAGCCATTTTGATGCCATGTTGACAGAAATTTCTCAACTATAGAGTTTGAATGTGAACATGTTTGTATGTATGTATGTATTTATGTATGTGTGTGTGTGTGTGTGTGTGTGTGTGTGTGATGTAATTTAATTTGACTATCAGGAGGTTTGCTAAATATAGGAGAATTTCTTACATTTATTATATACATATATATATAATATATTAATTCTTTATACTATTTGACGATCTCATCACTCACATATGCAGATACCGTGCATAAATATTGTATTATTGC
The DNA here is from genome assembly GCA_014825685.1 of Pseudomyrmex cubaensis. Classification (NCBI taxonomy): domain Eukaryota; kingdom Metazoa; phylum Arthropoda; class Insecta; order Hymenoptera; family Formicidae; genus Pseudomyrmex; species Pseudomyrmex cubaensis. The sequence goes on from QVOA01016278.1 coordinate 23,552, forward strand.
ATATGTATATAACCTCATAGAGCATATATAAAAAAGCAAATATATTTATCTAAGTACGTGCATGAATATGTTATCTTCTTGTTTTATTCTACGCACATAGGTAATTTATTCTGACATTTACGTAACGCGTTATTTGATAAAAACATATAAATGCATGGTTTAATATATTTATAAAAAAAAATACTGGACAAATACTTAGTGCAATATTTTAGAAACATTTATATGCAAAATATAACTTGTTGTTTTGATTTGTTGAATGCAGTATTTAATACATTTTGGTACTGCAAATATACAATCTTCTCTTGTAGATTATGTTTATTTGTTTTGATTGTGTTGGACACACTTTTGCAATTTAAAATTTCTGCTTTTACAGGGTGACTTCTGTCCATATAGACATGAACCGGCTGCTCTGGGTTGTGAAACTATTTGTACATATTGGCAGCAAGGAAACTGCCTCAACGAACATTGTAACTTCAGACATATGGAATTAAAGGTAAATATCTTCGTAATGTCTTCACAATGTGCATAATTTTCTGACATTTGTCAGACTCGCAATGTAACTTGTGTTGTAATAAATTTAGAAAAATCGCAAATCAATCCCCTGTTATTGGGAGAAACAACCTGGAGGATGTAGAAAGCCACATTGTCCATTTATGCATACGAGTCCACGTGCAATTGCCAATGATCCAATCACTCCTGTTAAGACCACAGAGGTAGCAACCAAGTCTCCGAATCAGGAATGGCTCAATCGTCAAGGTGAGTGTTCCATTTACATTTTGAAAAAATAAACTAGGAAGCGAGTACAAAGTAATCGTCACCAACGAACGTTCTAACTCTGTTTTATTTTGTGAAGATGATGCAAAGTACGACGGCAGTAGTACTACCGAATCGGACCAAGGTAGAGGAAACAGCGAGGCCGGTAGTTTTATCGGCAGTCCCGCCGTCGACCCTCTCATCGTTAAATTTGAAGAAGGTATGAGGCTTTACTAGCCCCCCCGTCCATCTTTCAACGTACATTATCTTACGTCAGCTACTCTCTCTCTACCGCATAGCTTGCAAACAAATATGAATCTTCCGAATGCGCTCGGTATCCCGAAGAGCCTGACGATCCCCAACAATCCTAACAGTCTCAACATTCCCGGTAACATCAACGTCACAAACAACATAAACATCCCGCCGCCCACGAACTCACAATCCTCTCCCTGCCATCACACGATATCGTATCCGCATCATCAGCAAAATTTACACACGCACTCCCCGGGGCAGTCTCTGTCGTCATTGCAAAATCAACAGAGCTCCCCGCTCCTTCAACAACCGCCGTACACGCCGATTCACTCGCAGCAAACTACACAGCCTCAGACATCCCGATTTCCCTTCCCGTTTCTCGGTATAACGTCGTACAGGAGATTCTAAAAAAAAAAAACACAATTTTTTTGTGGACGGAAGAGCTGCTGCAGTAGTTTTTGCGACGACGTATGTGTATGGTTTTTTTTTTTCCCTCGTCCGTCATCCGCGCGACAGAAAAATACTTTCGTAAGAATTCACGTTATTTGAGAACCTTCTAGATCACAACCTCGCACGACGGAGCTTCTGTCTTTACATCCTCGAGATAAGTAACGTATTTCGACGAGAAAGAAAAAAACCAAAAACAAAAAAAAGAAACAACAACAAAACGATGAGTTATCGCGAAAGTATTGTTCTGCCTTCTCTATAGAAACTGTGTAAAGTAATACCACACACACACGTGTATATCTTTCTAGTAACAATACGTAACACGGAAGTCTTGTGTCAATCTTAATAAGTGTATAATAATTGATTCACGCCGTTATATAGATATATACGTACCATTTCCGACACTTAATCGACCTCCACTCTCTTTGAATTGTGTTTGTCATCATCGAGTTTCATAGATCGAGCCGATGTATAAGTTGCAACTAATTAAAAAAAAAATTATCTAAACGCCATTGTGAATCGCAAACTTTATATATCAAGGGTTCTCTTATTGCGGCGATCACGCGGCTTACACACACACACACACACACTTACACACTTACACACATGAGCTTGTTTATGTGTCTCACGACATTCGTGTGTTGTCACGGGAGTGTGTAACACGGAAAGACCCTAAAAATTTTATCGAGTATCGACGCTTTTTTAGAGATTGGCACTTAATCGCGTTATTATACCAATGGCGCGCGTTATATTTATATAATCTAATCTCCTCATCTGAAAACGTTGCATTAATCACAAAAAAAAAAAAAAAATTGAATATCGATTTTTGCAGGGGCTTCTATACCTGTAAACTTTGCCTAAAGTAGCTCTCCTAATTGCCTATGGCTATCTTTCTCCGACACGATGTGGTGCAATTATCGGAATGGTCTAAGTTAAGAGAAAAACGAGGTTCAAGTTAAGAGAGAGAGAGAGACGAGGAGTTCAAGTGTGTTTCTTCGTCGGTGTGCATGCACAGCACGACATGTGTATCGCGAAATCGTGCATGTGAAAAAAAAAAAAACGAAGAAGAAGATAGCTATGGGTCGCCGCTTTACCACACACACAAAGCCAAAAACATTTTTGCATTCACACAGATCTACATACATATATATATATATATATATAATACTGCTTGCTCCGAGCTGCGAAAAATCCGAATATTTATCATGTTAATATAATCCGACTTGTAACACGACGAGTGAAACCCTGCTCATCATCTTAACATTTGCGTCTCTTTGAGAGAGTGCTAGCGCGCATCTAGGAAATTGATTTTTAAATATTGTTCCCGGATGCACACACACACACACACATCCACACCCACACACACACACACACACACACTTGCGTTACGTTCCCGACCTAATGTGTGACCGATCGCAGGAACATACGAGGTATATATATATAGAACGTACAAATGTCCGGTTAACTGACATATATATACACATGTATAATATGTGTACATATATATCCGTCTAATATAAAGAAGCAAAAAAAAAAAAAAAAAAAAAAAAAAAAA
>QVOA01016279.1:0-50916 GCA_014825685.1 Pseudomyrmex cubaensis
ATTGTCTGTGTTTTTTATTTATACAGAAAAAAGATTTATGTAACAGATAGTTTGTATATTTGGATAGTTTTTACGTACTTGGCGTATGATTTTTTCTTTTCTAAAGATTATTATTATTTCTGACAAACGGTGATTGCGTTTTTTTTTAACACGCACAGAAATGCATTTCATGGAAAGAGAAGCAAAGAATTCCCTTAACATATTTCAGTATTAGCAGCTCATGGTGCTCAGATGTGCATCGACTTTAGAATGAATTATTGCTGATTAATCCTACGTTACCGCACGCATAACCACGCGTATTACCATGCGCGTTATTAATTATACCGGGCATAATACCGGTGTAACGTGTACGTAAAGACCATCTGCGTAATTTCTGATGATCCTTTGAATCTTTTCTTGGAAAACGTCCTACGAATAAAATGTTTTCCTCTAAGTATCACATAGAAAAAAAATTTATTTGCCGTATTTCAATTTTATTTTTTTATTTCTTTCTATTTATATACGTGTAATAAAGCAGTAAGTCTTAATTGCACAATGTATGAACATTATTATACACGATAGCTTCAATGTTTTTAGCATAAATATCAGGGACTTGGCGACGAACCGTGTTTTTTCCCCCCCCGTGTGTTCTTATCGTCTCGTTATGCACATCGGAAAGTCTCTCCGATGATGTCAATAGCGGAACGGCGCAGATCGATTTTTTGCTGTCTCTGTGCCGCCGGAGGGGAATAATTAATCGTTTATTCGAGCGTGAAATCTCGCGACAGGGCCTACCGCATACGCCGCCGTCGTCTGATGGTGATGTCGCTTAACTCGATTTCTCACGGCCCTAACGAAGCTTGCAATTCGATTACTGGCCATTAATAATCCTCCTCGCTGCAAGAACTCGATAATATCCAAAGGGTAGAAAGTTCGATCTTAATTAAAAGAGATCCATAAATGACAAAGTCCGCGAACGCACATAACACGTTTTATTATCTTTGTTTTTAAAGCGCAGTTATAACAGATGCAAAAAAAAAAAAAGATCGCGACGAAAGGACAGCGAAACAGAAGGACGAATCAACGTTTTCTCCTGCGTTTCTATCGTTTCGAATCTTCGTCGCGCACGTTGCGGAAATTTCGTCCAACAATTCAGACGCGCGGGAAACTCGCGGGTCCAAATCTCGTGAGGAAGAAGACGATCCCATGCGGATCGTAAAACACGCGAATTGTCTCGGGAGCGTGCCTGAATGGGCGGATATGTTAGACGCATGATCGTACGATCTCTACAAAGGTAGCGACACATCACGCCAGGTCCGTCGCACAATGCTGCGCCGACTAATATAAGCAGCTCTTTCTTCGCTGCTTAATCGTTACTTCCGCCTCGCCGTGACCGCTGCGTGGTTACTGTCATCCCTTCCCATTACCCACGGGCCACAACGCATGTAAGGTCGATCTCAAACGGACCGACGACGCGAGAAGGCCACACGTTTCATTCGACGTTCGTCGGCGTGTACCCGCGGCCGTTAGACAAACGCGCGTTAGCGCCCCTGCGCTCTCTTGACTTTCAAATCGGAGTCCAGTTATTTCGAGAAACACAGTTTAAACGAGAAATATCGTTTTGTGGGAAATTTCTGCTTATATATTGCATTCCGTTACTTATAAGAATTCGTAAAAGTCAGAAAGCAAATTCTGAGAACTTTTCGATCTTTCGTGCTGCGTTTTAATAATAATAATAATAATAATTTGCTTGCTCAGTCGCTTCGCAAGTAAGTTTTTCTGCACGCACTCTCATGATATTATACAAAAGGAATTTTAATAACGTACGATTACTCTCTTCGATATGACGCTCCGCCTGTTTTCCTTGACACTGTAAACTTTATGCGATTGTACCATTTGATAAGCAAAGCGCGACTGCGCGATTGTCTCGAATTGATAATCCGCTTTTCTCTTAGGCACGAGCAACATGGCTAATTATGTCGCGACGTTCTCATTTCCACTTTAAGAAGTTATTGCGATATTATGTCGGCGAGATTGAATCCTCTCGGCACGCGGGGAGAGCGAAAAATTCTCTCCGTTTAATGATGCAGGAAGATCCGAGTTATCGTTTTGAGCATGTTCTACTTAGACGGATGAGAAAAACTCGCAAAACCCCAATTAGAGACTATCGGCAGAGATCGCGTGCTCGTGCAAGGCGATGAGTCGCGGAGAAGAGAGAAAGAGAGAGAGAGAGAGAGAGAGAGAGAAAGGTCAATAGGAGAATTTCACTCGTGCATCCTCTTCACACGATGCGCCAACCTGGTCGCACGAGAGGTAAAATCTCTGCGGGCTAAGTGCATACGTGGTGCTCCTTTAACATCTGGCAGCCGCGAAAGGATCTTGGAAGTTCAACGAACGCTTACTCGAAATTTATAAACCTTTCTACTTTTTTCTCGTAAAACTATTATATTTCAGTGCTGATCTCTCTTAGAAAAAAAAAACGAAAAAGCCAAAGAAACTAAAAAATCGAACAAATTTTGCTAAGAAGGTAAAAAACATAAATTTCGTTAAATTTATGAGATTTTTACGTAAATAATTATATCATAAATAATTTAACATTTTTAAAATCGCTGTCTGTGAAAGATGTTTAGCAACATGTTAAATCTAAATTAATTAATTTTAACCTCACTCGAAGACTCTTCTGCATGAAATTAATAACGTGCCTAGACGAAAGATGAGGCTTTCATTTTACGCGCAATAAAAATATAATTACTATCTAACAGAGAGACAGACTCTCTTGCGTCAGGATTTAACGCACGGATTACCGGCAGACAAATCAGAATTTTTCCGCGCGACGCGATCGCGGAACGTAAATTTTCCGGGGAAAATACTTCCGCGTGAATCTCACACGCACGACCGACGCAATCCTGTCATAATCGCACACACAGACTCCGAAGGTTTGCACGCGCAAAAAAAAAAAAATCGCAAACCACCTGGGATTTTCTCTTCTCGCGCAACTGTTTTTCGCGCAAAAAGACCGCGCGAAAAAAGTTGACGACGATGCCTATCGCAGGAAGAGAATTGCGCAAGTTAATTTACCTACTGTCGGCGTATTAATCAAGCTCCGGCTCCTCCTCTCTTCCTCCCCTCATGCAGGCATGTGAGAGTACGATCGAGGCGGGATTTATAAGTTTCTTTAAACTCGACGGGAAAAGCTGCGGAAATTGTAAAACTGTACATAGCAACACGAGGAAACGCGGTTTCGATTGGATGACTCGATCTTCCACGGCGAACACGACGGAGGACAACAACATTGTATCTCCGCGCGTATATGCAACCCAGGCTGTGTCGCGCCGTCATTTAGGGAACCCCGAAGTATCGCGGCGACTGTCGCGTATAAATATCCATAAATGTCCGTTGTTCACGCAAGAGAGAAAGAGAGGACAAGAGAGCGGGGACTATTAATCATTAGGGATGCCGCGGGCAGTATTATATGTTAACGCACATATACGCGCGGCGCACGCATACGGTACCGTATACGCGCGCGAACACGCGATAATCGCGAATATATACGGTAACGGGAAAGAGATGGTCGGTATACACAAGATATACCCGAATACCCGAAGAGAAGATATATACGTGCAAAGAGATACGCGCGCGCGCACCAGCGCTGCATGAGTTTTCGTTTCACAGTCGGAGGGATAATCCTTCTCTCTGTCACTTCTCATCTGTCTTTCTGTCCCACCGGCTAATTGAGTTGCCCGGTCCCGGTGAGATCCCCGTCACGTTCATCCCTCCCGTGTCGTTTCTGTTTTTTTTTTTTTTTTTTTTTTTTAAGCGAGTCGTCATCGTCGTCGTCGTTGTCGCGCTCCTCGTTTCCGAGAATACGGTATCCTCGGCTGCACGCGGAGAATTAGATTTCGTCATCTAAACCACCTGTATACGCCGCCGTATACCTGTTGCTCCAGCTGCGCTTCCACGTCTTGAGACATTCGTCTCAAGATCCTACAATCTTCGCCGCAAAGAAAGTATCACGCGTGCGTTTCTTCCGCGTTCGTCGTATATACACGCCCGTTTCGTTCATTACAGCTCCGCTAATTACGTTCGCTCGACTCAATGACTATTACGTGTCGTGTGCCGCGCACGGAAGACGAATAACAGACGCTTAATCCGTCCACGTCATCATTCAGAACGCTCCTCGAGAGACGTCTCATCACACAAGAGGAGATTTTTTTTTCAGCCGCTTTCTCGCGATGTATGGCTCCGCGATGAGTAAACTTGCGAAAACACAATTCAGCCGGACGTCAAATCCACTTACAAAGCGAGAGAGATACTGATCTTCGTGATTCACAGTTAGCAAACTGTATCTCTGACAATTCGCGTACTGGCGATAATTAAAATGATAAGTTCTCGAAAATTTTTTTTCTTTTTGTAGCCGTCTGCAAGGAGGGCTGTCACCCCGTGCACGGTCATTGCAACGTAAGCGGGGAATGCACGTGTCGGCACGGTTGGCGCGGCGACTTGTGCGACCAGTGCATGCCGTACCCCGGCTGCAAGCACGGCTACTGCAACGGCTCGAGCTGGCAGTGCATCTGCGACACGAATTGGGGTGGCATCCTGTGCGACCAGGACCTCAACTACTGCGGCACTCACGAGCCGTGCCAGAACGGCGGCACTTGCGAGAACACCGCGCCCGATCAGTACCAGTGCACGTGTCCGGACGGTTTTTCCGGACCCACCTGCGAGAAGGTCGACAATCCGTGCGCGTCCAATCCCTGTCTGAACGGCGCGACTTGTCGCCAACTCGGTGAAAACGCGATCTGCGAGTGCGCGTCGGGTTTCGCGGGACCGTTGTGCGCCACCGACATCGACGAGTGCGCGTCGCAACCGTGCCAGAACGGAGGCACCTGCGTGGACGGCAAGAACGGCTTCGTCTGCAACTGCCCGCCCGCTTGGCAGGGCGTGCTCTGCCAGTTTGACGTGGACGAGTGCGCGCTCAAGGAGTCGCCCTGCAAGAATTTCATCACCTGCGCCAACTTGGCCGGCGACTACAGGTGGGATTATAAAATTAATTTCTTTGAAACTAAATAGAAAAATAGAAAAAAACGAGAAATATAAAATTCCGACCTTGCAAAATGTAAAATTTATATCTTTAAGCAAGAATTGTTGTCCGAACAAAATTTGTAAAATTGCACGTTTGTTATGAATGATAGAGAAGAGTGCACAAAAGATAATTATTCAATAAAACGTTCGATAATCACAGAATAGAAGATACGAAGATATATCGTGAGTTACATTGCTATTATCCTTTCGTGCTTACATGATAATTCGCGATCGCGTACGTCATTATCAGGACGGACGGTAAAATATCATGTTAACAGCGTCCCTCGAGAACGAGTTCGCGTCATCGTAGACTGAAGTTCCCGCGTCCAGTCTTTCTATTTTTTTTTCTCCTCTCTCGAATCACAGTGCGTTACATATAAATAACAGGTTTCCCACGGACGATGCAGTTATCGGAAATTAAGTCGTTATAGACCATTTTCTTTTCGCATTTCGTGGTATTGCATTAAACAACAATAATAATAATACATCTTTAGTGTTCTTGACTTCTTTTATGACAGCGTCGTAATTTGCTCAGTTTACTACTCCCGCTCGTAAAGTAATACCGACCGTAAGGGAAAAAAAAAAAAACCATTGCTCAGTCGCAGTTGACTGAGAGCGACTGCGTTAAACGTGATTTAAGAATCCATTAGACTGTCGTTGAACAGCGAGCGGTAATTAATAAACGACGTGGCAAAACCCACGTCCAAATTCAACCGAAAGCTTCTCGAAAGCATTTCGAACGATTTTCCACCTAGTTTGTCAATTGTCTAACGGTTGAGACATCGCGAGATTTCGCAATTTTATCTCGCTGTTGTTTCAGATGCCGATGCCTGAGTGGCTTCACCGGCAAGAACTGCACGAAGAATATCGACGATTGCATCGGCCAGTGCCAGCACGGCGCGCTCTGCATCGACCTGGTGGACGACTATCACTGCAGCTGCACTCCCGGTTACTCCGGGAAGAATTGCGAGAACGACATCGACGAGTGCGCGTCCAAGCCGTGCCAGAACGGCGGCGAGTGTCGCGACCTGGTGAACGCGTACGAGTGCGTGTGTCAGGTCGGCTTCACCGGCTATCAGTGCGAGATCGATCAGAGCGATCTCTGCAGTCCGAATCCTTGTCGCAACTCGGCACCGTGCTTCAACACGCAGACCGATTACTACTGTCACTGTCCGGAGCAGTGGCAGGGCAAGAACTGCACGGAACCGACGCCGCACAATTCGCAGTACGACTCGAACGACGAGCAGATCAGTTGCGGCAGCCAAGGTACACCGTGCAGCGGCAGAGGTATCTGCACCGGCGGCAGGTGTATCTGCAATCCGGGCTACAACGGCACGCACTGCCACGAGAACATCAACGACTGTCGCGGCAATCCTTGCCTGAACGGCGGCACTTGTGTCGATCTGGTTAACTCATTCCAGTGCATCTGCAGGGAAGGCTGGAGCGGAAATCTTTGCGACCAAGGTGAGTTAGAAGATGCAAAAATATACGGGATGAAACTTAGCAAATTGAATAAACTTAATCATCTGTCTTCAGATGTGGACGAGTGTCTGGCGCAACCTTGCCGCAACAACGGTACCTGCGTGGACGGCGTGGCGGACTTCACGTGCATCTGTCGCGGCGGTTGGAAAGGAAAAACATGCGCGTTACGTGCCGGTCACTGTGAACCGGGCACTTGTCGGAACGGCGGAACCTGTAAGGATCACGGCGACGGCTTTACGTGTCACTGCCCGCCGGGTTGGGAAGGCGCGGCCTGCCACATCGCGTCGCCGTCGGCGTGCGCGAGCAACCCCTGCGAAAACAGCGCGACCTGCGTGAACAAGGCCGACGGCAGTTACCGATGCGTATGTCGCGAGGGCTTCGAGGGATCGAACTGTGGAAGCAACATCGACGATTGCAAGATGCTGCCGTGTTTGAACGGCGGCAAGTGCGTAGACGGTATCAACTGGTTCAGATGCGAGTGCGCATCTGGATTTACCGGCCCGGACTGTCGCATCAACGTGAACGAGTGCGCGAGCAATCCGTGCACCGCTGGAGCTACTTGCGTGGACGGCATCGCGAGCTACTCGTGCATTTGTCCGCCCGGTAGAATCGGTTCGCGCTGCGAGATTCGAACTGCCGGCGGGCCCGGTTGCGTCGCTATCACGTGGGACGACGATTGCAACGTATGCGAGTGTCGGAACAGCAAGAATCGATGCAGCAACGTCTGGTGCGGTCCGGTCAATTGTCTAAACGGCACGTCGACTTGCCTGACTCACGAAGTTTGTGTTCCTAGTCCGGCCGAGAGCTGCCTGGCGCCGCCGTGTTTATCCTGGGGTGAATGTCGTCCAGTTGAAACTGGAAGACGAGTTGGTCCGCCGGCATTGCCAGCTCCACCGTCTTGTTGGCCCGGACAGTCTATCCCCGGACCAACGTGTTCGAGACTCAATATCCTGCTGCGAAGAGACACTCTAACACCGGGCACATCGGTGGAATTGTTGTGTCGTCGTTTGAGAAAGCTTCTGGCCGATCCACGGAGACCACAGAGGGTGGTGCTGCTGTGCGATTTGAAACCTGGCGACAACGATACCGTGGAGGTGACCATCTTCTCTGAGGCGGCGGCCGATGCGGCTCGGGATCTCGGCGAGATGCTGAGTCGTCCGCAGTCAAGACCTCTCGCTTTCGCCTCCGTGCTGGAGGTGAAAGTGGAGACGGCGCTGTTGAGCGAGCTCAGCTCGGCGAGCGCGAGTAACGTAGGTAGTTACGTGGCTGTGTTGGGCAGCGCCTTGGCTATTGTGCTGCTATTGGCTCTTTTTGGCGGTCTGTGGTATCTCAGAACGCTGAGACACAGATCGAGTCTAACTGCGACTACTAGTAGCGAAACCTCGCTGCACCGTCATCGCAGCGATCTGGATGAGAAGTCAAACAATCTTCAGAACGAGGAGAATCTGAGGAGATACGCCAATCCGTTCAAGGATCAGGATTCCGAGCCCAGAGTGTCCGTCGTGAGGCCTTTGTCGGGCACCTCACTCGGCACGTTGGCCAGTACCGAAGAAAGCCTCGAGATGGTATCCGACGACAGCAAGCATCGCTTGCCACCGCTCTACAAGCCGCCCAGCGCGGAAGCCAGGAACAACACTGCCAGTTTCACGTACGAAGAAGGACCGCACAAACCGTACATCAAGTCCAGATTGCAGGAGCCGCCGTATCCTCATCAACCGAGCACCAGCCAAACGTCGACACCGCATCAAGTGCTAACGGTACACGTGTGATTAAGTATCGTCATAAATAAACATTTCGTCGGAGGAACGAGCGCGTGTCGGTGATTCTTCTTGAGGACGCATCGAGAGATAAATGTTAGAAGAAAAACTGTAGAAATAAAAGATGTTATAGAGACTGAAAAATTTACTTCAACTTATTTCGGTTTCTTTGTGATAACTGGAAGTGCGACTTCAGAATATAGCTTTCTCTAAAGTTTTCCTTCGTAAAACATCTTAGAACATATTAGGGACAAATGCAGAGAAAAGAGGAAGAGAACGCGCGAATTTTATCGGGCTTAGCAACTTAGTTATATATATTGCGCGTCACGAGACGACGCACAAAAAACGTGTCGAACGCGTGTCTTTTCTTACGGTCAATTTGTTCGTAGCACCGGTAGCGTGTTAACGATCGCTTACAAACATTCTCAATTTGTACAGAATACATTAGTAGCTCATCTCATTCTTTGTAAATGATTTTGAAAACTTTGAAATTGAAAAATTTTTTCCCTCTCTTTTTCTCCTCATTCGCCCCTCTCGCGCTACGATAAGAAGCGATCAACAATTATAAATACTTTTTATGACAATAATAAATTGTTATCGTTGTACATATGTATATAGCTCGTACTTATTAATTTCGATAAGCCTATAATACTTCATTTCCATTCCTTTCGACGTTGCCATCTCCATGTGTCTTGTGCGCGATCTTATATTCTTGTGTTCTATCTCTTTTGATATCAACGCGTCTACCGTAACGTCATATTAGCACTTTGTTTTTGACATGTAATTTGAAAGTACACATACACACTTGGATGGCACCGTCGCATTTTTCGAGACAATTGTTCGTTTTGTGTAATCATCGATGTGAAGCTGCGTTCTGCTCGAAAGATTAAAAAAAAATGAGTATAAACAAATACGTAATTTGTAAATAAGTTTGGCGAAAAATTGTGCACTTTGAAATCTTATTCGGAACAATCGTAATTAAAAACGTGCGCAGACATTGTTGTACGTGAAAGTGTGTGGTTTGTGTTTTTTGTATGATACATAACGTGGGCTTCTCAAACGTTCCTTCAGACGATATTATTGTGATACTCATAGAAGAAACAACGTCGTTGTGTAAAAAAAAATCGCTTTGTGGTACTCTGCGTGTTCGTCTTCAGCACTTGCTCGAGTTTTATCCTTGCGAGAACACGGCGCGTGATTTGTACGCAATAAGAGATACCGCCTTGTTGTACTTGCAAAATTTAGAGAATGTATAGAAGCGCGGCGAAGGCAAATGTACATATTACGCGCGTAATATTGCATCGTTAAACGATGTAAATAAATTCAAATACACACGTCCAATACATCGTTCTCGTCCTCCAGTCATCATCGACTCCACGTTTGAATGTGCAATTTTTATACATATATATATATATATTAGCGTTTTTTCGCGCCTTTCCCTCCCCTCGTCTCTCCGCAGTAAACTAGTTTAGAAAAACGAAGAAGCGTAGTTTGTTCTAAGCGTACATAGAATTTACAGCAAAAAGGAACACAAAGTTTTATATAATAGATACTTTATTTTATATATATATATATAAAGAAAACTATATTATTGTACGAGTACATAGCAGCGAGACGATGAAAATATATATAAATATATAAATATATATTATATTATATTTTATATTATATATATATATTATATTTTATTTTTATTTTATTTCTTTCTCGTCGTATATTTTAAAATTATATCTAGGTCACAAGCAATAGTCGGTTATTTTTTTGTCGTACGATTTTCCGGCTCACATCTGTTCTCTTTTGTTCACGCGAAACCGACGAAGCACCTGTTGACGAACTGATTTCCTCGTGATCTACTAAAAATCGACAATAGGACAGGTAAATAATTTCCACGCGTTGTGATCGTTTGTATCTGATATCGAGAAATGTGCAAACATTTATGTGTGTATGTACATAAGCTCCTTCTATCTGCCCTATCTATCCTCCATTTCTTCCCCTTTTCCCTTACATAGAGTTACAACGATGTGAAAGATTTCAATAAAAAGTACAACACTTTGACATGGTTCGTGATTCATTAATTGTATTATACCTTTCAATTTTGGTATAGATCGGTGCCAACGATTACCGTTTTTCCAGAGTGCTGCATGACTCAACTAACTCTTCTCGGCGCCATGATCCATTGATACAATATGATTTGTGTTTTTATCTGCAAATCAATTTTTTTTTAATATCAGCGTTTTTTACGAGAAGTAAAACTAGTGGATGCGCGGTGAGTTTCATCAGTTGATTTTAACGCCCCGTTTCGCGATTGTTTCATTGAGAATAATGCCGATGTCATTATCGTCGAAGACGTCTGAGATTGACAAAGCACTCGGAGTCTATCTCGTTGCCGCGGCGAGATACGACAACAAGAAGAATCGTCTCGTGTATGTACAAGCGCGTATATCGCTCTGAATGAATGATCTACCGAAATGACAATACAATGGTTTGGAAGAGCCACTTGACGAATAGCCGGTAGATGAATCACGCATCTCGCGATAAACCATTACGACCCGTGTGAAACGCGATAGTCGTCGATCGACCTTTTCGCAACGACGATCGAAGAGACGACAACTGCGATAAACGTGGAAAAAATGCTTGTTTCGTTTCTAAAAAACCAGACACAATGGAGATGATAATATACAGAATTCTCCATTGCATGAATAATCAAATATACAGAAGCTATTTTGACATCGATTATTGTCCCGACGTGTTTCGGATTTATTATTGCCGCGTTTCAAAACAAGTCGCCGAAGAAAACACATGTAGCAAAGGCGATTTCCGAGTTCGGAGACGATAAAGCATCTGGTAGGGGTTTCTCTGCCAGAGAAATCATTTCCCGTCGCTTCAACGCATTCACTCGTCGACTTTTACAAAGTAAAGTTGGTATCTTTTTTCTCCTTGAAGATGTACGAATGTGACGTCTGTGAATGGGCATTCGCAAAATATAGTCCATACTATCTTCATAGTTTGACATGTTCTTCCAGACGTTATAAAATAACTTATCTGCAGTGCTCGGTAAGTTTTTTGAAAATAATTATAAAATGTAATATACGCGTGAATATAAGACTCGTATTAACACTTGGGTATATATTGTTTTTCTTAATTCTGAAATGGACACGTGGCAGAGTCACATTGAACTCAGATACAACTCTGCATTATTAAACTTAAAACACTACATCAATTTTATGTATTATGTAAAGATGATTTTAAGTGTAAACTGTTTTGCCTTACGATGTTTTAAAATCATTACTTTATCGTTAAAATATATCTTACAGTTAATAGATATAACTATTTATATAGAAAGATAAACATTAAGAGATTATATTTTCAAATCAAATATACAAGTAAACTTAAAATACGTTAAAAACAGTCACGTGTCCGGTGAAAGGTTAAAGTGTGCGTTTTAAAATTTAAAAACAGCACCAAATATTTATTTATCTTTGAATTGAATGTAAGGTATGTGGAAAGAAATTCGTTGAGACGGACTTTTTATTACATAAGAATTATTGTCCCGATAAATCATTTTCTAAAAAATGGAAGTAAACACTGTAGTTCATTCTACTATCATAAAAACAGGTATTAGTTTTTTACATATTTCGTCTTATATTTGGAAATAGAAAAAGTTAAAGAAATAAATTGTTTAATTAAGATAATTGTATATATGTAACACTTAAAAAGACTGTTAAAAGACACAGGATATCAAGGGACAATTATGCGTACTTAATCTCAGGACATAAATGCAAAAAAAAACAAAGAACAAATTAAACAAGAACAAACCGCAAAAGCACTGTAATGTGAAACGAAATGATACAGAAGAGATATGGACAGCCGATGATGAAATGATTTAGCACATTTGATTACCAACTAAAATAATAGCTACGAAACAATTGACAATAATAAATAATTCTTAAGTAGACTTTATTCTGAAGGTGATTTCATTAGTTTTGAAATTTATGTCCACTGCCTTCTACTGAAATTTCTTATTCTTTTATTAATATTTAATGTACTTTGTATACATATGTATATAGTAATATGTATGTAAAACGCGATCTCAGAATGATATTAGCTTAGAGGTAACATGTGTCTAAGTACAAGTATAAACATTTAAAAACGTTTTTTTTTTAACGTTTTTAAACGTTTAATTGTTAACAATTACAAATTCTGTATAACTCCATTTAATAATACAGTTTTATTTAATGAATAAAGCATGGAATGACAACTACGTTCAAATGTCATGTCACATCTAAAGCTAATATTATTATACTGAACTAAAATGTTACAATATGTATTTATTTTATGTAACACAAAAATACTTAAATAAAAAATCAAAAATGAAGTATGAAACTATAATACTCTGCCTGTAGAATTGACTCTGTTTTAATCCAGTCTCCCCTTCAATTTAAAATAAATAAAGTAATAATAAAGTAAAATTTATTATTACTTTTAAATAGTTTTAATTAATATTTATCTTTACTAGTGCGGTTTTCTTCCTCTCAGTAAAGATTCCAACCATTTCAACAAAAGATCGTATATAATATTCGACTTTTATCTCGCACTTGTAACTAATTTCGTGTAATTATTAATAAACATTTTTAAGTCACGCGTATTTATATTTTTCTGCAATATTTATACACAAAATTGAAAAAATAGTTAATATGGATGTCACACAAGTATCTAAATAATAAATAATCTTTTTTCTTTTTTCTCTTCTCTGTAATAATATTTGCTAGTATGTTTGCCTCTTCAAAGCTGAAAAAATGAATTATAAAAATATGACTCATCAATTTATTATAACATTTACACTAGATAAAAAAAAAGATACATCTTGAAAATGCTGTAGACATTAGAAGACATCGAAGATGATAACGAAACCTGGCAATCTTCTCAAGTAAACCCGTGGAGTGAATATGATGAAGATTATGCTGAACTTACAGAAACAGACGCGTATATGAAATACGATGAAGATGGAGAAAAAGAAGAAAAAGAGGAAGTTGCCGCAAAAGAAGTAATTGATGAAACTGACATAATGGAAGACTACATGTCAAAATTCGAAGCAAAAAGAGCGAGGGAATTGTGGGGCAAGATAAGAGAAAAGAAAGTAGAGATACTGCGTTTGATTGAGGTGATTGTCTCTCTCTTCACTTTAGATACGTATATGCTTACATACAATAAAAACGATTTTATACATACAACATGTAAAGGAGGCTCGAGTGAAAGAGAGAGATGATATATCTGAAGAAACGCCAATTACTCCGGAGGAAGAGGTTGCCGTAAGCGACCGAACGACCACTGAGAGCTCGATTCATTTATGTTTGCGCGAGATAGACATCAGCGAGTCTCAGCTAAAAATATTGAATCCGTATATAGTATATCCAATCCCGGACGATCCTGGATTACGGCCGGCTTTCTGGCTGTTGCGCGAGAGCCCGCCTGTTTATAGCACCGATGGCGTGCAGAAATTTTATGATACAGTGAAGCGTTTCCGTTTGAGGCCAATTGCCTCGCTAAGAGACATGTTTCTAAACGACCAGCTAAATCTGCGCTACTACGGGGTTCAGCCGCTAGTTTTCAAAGTAATATGTGATGCTTTGGTGGACAACACTTTTGTGCAAAAAATAGACTTAAAGGTACAGAAAATAAAGATTTTATATAACTTAGAAATTAAGTTTTTGAATTTATATGTTATAATGAAAACGTTTTAACTTAACGTCAAGTTACATGCTGAAATGTATCTTTTGATCAGAGAGTTAAAAGTGTTTTTTTTTTATTGCAGGACAATAAATTGTCCGCGGACGCGTGCGAATATCTGAACAATCTGCTGCTGAGGAACAACATGATAACCGACTTATCGCTGTCGGGTTGTCAAATCGGCGCGAACGGTGCGAAGAATTTGTGCGACGCATTGATGACGAACGCAATCGTGAAGACGCTCGATCTCAGCCGCTGCAACATCGAGAACAAAGGCTTCGAACACATTGCATTTGCGTTATCAAATAATGAGAGCTTGGAGAGCGTTAATTTGTCCGACAATCGTCTAGACGAGTCTTGTTCGGCAAGTCTGCAGCATTTGCTATCTCGTTCCCAAACCTTGACGCATCTAGACTTGTCCTGGAATTCTCTGAACAGCGCCAAGACTATGAAGGCTTTAGTCGACGGACTCATCAGAAACGAGGTCCTGCGTTTGTTGAATCTGTCGTGGAACTCACTTGATTCGGAGTGCGTGCCGCATCTAAATCGATTATTAGTACGTTTGCAGACACTCGAAACACTGAATCTAAGCTGTAAATATACGCATCGTATCATAGACAAAAAATATACATACAAAAAAATATGTTAAGCGATAAAAGGTTTTTTAGCTAATATTCTTTGCTTACATTTGCTTCAGGTAACAGATTTAACAAAGAAGATGCTGCATCTATTGCAACAGCTCTGTCACAAAATAACAAGCTTCAGCAATTATATTTAGGAAACAATTCTTTAAAAGCAGAAGGCGCTTTGGCTTTGGTTCGTGCGATTTCTCACTCACCATCCGATGCTGCTTTACGTCTTCTAGACTTGGAGAATATATGGGCAAAAAAAGATATTCTTCCGGAGTTAAAAAAAATCGAGACATTCAAACCATGGGTCACAGTCAGGTTGGCTGGTATTCTGAGTAATTATCCGCTTGTTGGACCAAACGTCAAAAAGATACTTCTGGATAGAGCTAACTACGAAGCAATGAGACATAAGAAAATAAGGCGTAACTTTGGACATTTCGTGATGTCGTTGGATGACGGATTAGTTTCGCAAAGTATGTTCGAGAATCTCTTAGGTTTTTTCTTCTTTATATTTAAGTTTCTTTATTAATTTATTTAAAAATTATAGAACAATTTTTGTATTTAAAAAAAATTTGTTCTTCTTTTTGTAGAAAAGTTCGAAAACCTGGTAAATAACTTTAAACTACAGCTTCCAAAGTCGCTCATTGACGAGATCGTGAAAGAATTTACGAGACCGACAACTAAAACTGTTGATTTACAATTGTTGAAGTCATTTTATTTGAAGGAATATCCTGAGACAGTAGCACTGCAAGAGAAAAGAAAACTTCCTAAAAAAACTAAAGTTGCTAAAAAAAAACCAAAGAAAACCTAGAAGAAAGTGTGAAATCTAAAAAGCGCAAATAATATGAAAATAAAATAAAGATTCAGAAAATATTGTTTTATTATTAAATTATGGCACAATATATTTTACAAGTGTTTTCGATATTGCTATATACATAATAGCTATATTATAATATGCGCAAAATGCGCAATATACAAAATATGTGTATTATGCAAAACGTATGCAGTAAAATATGCAAAATAAAAAAATAAATATATTTACTTATCTTCTTCTACAAACAAATTTGCACACACATTTGCAGAATCTAATCTAAAAATAAATAATTAAAAACTCTTGAGAGCTTACTTGTAAATATATCATGTATATTCTTTTCACGTAAGTTATTATAAAATACAATATTATTTGCACAAACTTATTAAACTTTATATATCTGCATTTATAATATAATAAAAGAATTTTAAGTTTTCTTTGTGCATGTGTGAAAAATTTTACATCTAATCTATATAAAATATTCTTGCCGCAATATCATCAACAATCCAATTAATGCCATCCACTAGATTTTCACCCGTCACAGCAGAACATTTGTAAATTTGCCAATGATGAGTCTTTATATCAGGCAACTCCAAAATCTCTGCTATGTCTGACGCTGACAGCGCACCAGGCATATCCTGTTTGTTGGCAAACACCAAGAGACTAGCTCCTTCCAATCTCTCTTCCTGAAGAAGCTTGTATAGCTCTGTTTTACAGTCATCCAATCTCCTTCTGTCTGCACTATCTATTACCCAAACAAGTCCATCTGTAGACTCGAAATAATTTCTCCAATATGAACGCAATGATTTCTGTCCACCAACGTCCCAAATATTTAATTTATAACCACGATGTTCTAAGGTCTTGATATTAAAGCCCAACGTGGGCGATATGGTATCTATTGGTTCGCCATTAAGTCTTTTCAACACTGTTGTCTTTCCCGCATTATCCAAACCTCTGAAATGATGAACAATCTCACATTAAACTATAAATTAATACTGTTAACGCATTAAAATAACAGTTCATAAAATTTTTCAACCTGTAAAAGCGTAAACTAACCACAAACTTAGTATATACAATAAGTACACAAATGTGTATACGTACAACATTAAAATTCGCATCTCTTTCTCTTTCTGCTTCAATTTTTTCAATACTGTTAATAGACCCATTGTTAATCATTTATTATGCCCCCCCACAATGTTCAGATTTTTGATAAAGAAACATTCGGGAATAAAATTTCTCTTTGAAGATAGATGTCAATGGTTGTCAACAAACAAGAGGACCAAGAGGACATGAGTGCTGCCTCTTGACATTAAGTTAGGTTTCACCTGTGCCTGCGGTTCCGTCCACATTCATACGTCCATGAATTTCCCTATGCCGAATAGCGCTAGTGTAGCTGCATTGCGCGGCAGCCTTTACGGTCTCTTGCCGGTTCTTTAGGAAATCTATGTACAATACACGAAAGAAAGATCTCGGTCGTCACGAGAAAAGGCGAGTTTTGTGTGGCACACGTGAAGAAACGATTTTCGATAAATTTGATAAGAATGGCGATGCATATACCGAAAGCGCCCGGCATGGCGCAGATGCTCAAGGAAGGAGCTCGCGTGAGTATTATTTTGTTATAATAAAAATGCGCGCACGATGTAGCGTGGTTATTCATGATGACACAATGCTTCCTTGCGGAAGGAGAATACGAAGAAGGGATATCTGTTCCTTCTTACCTTTTAAGGCATTTTAAATAATTTAACATATTCAAGAACTTAGAATTAACAAAGTTACAAACTCTCAATCGCGCAATCACTAAAGTGAGCCTGAATGTCATATTCTGTTTTTGTCAGAAATAAAATTTAACCATCATTTTAATCAGAAATAAAATTTAATCATCAAATAATATTTTTCTGAAACAAAACATATTATTTGGAAATTGTTGAACGCGTTTGTCGTGAAATTTAGTTTGACATTTTGACAAATCTGTTATTTTGTATTTTTATAGTATTTCTCAGGCATTGAAGAAGCGGTCTACAGGAACATATCGGCCTGCAAACAATTTTCGGACACTGTGAGAAGTGCTTACGGTCCTAATGGCATGAATAAAATGGTTATTAATCACATTGAAAAACTGTTTGTAACTAATGATGCAGCCACAATTATCAATGAATTGGAGGTTGAACATCCAGCTGCAAAGTTATTGGTTTTAGCATCAAAAATGCAAGAGGCTGAAGTTGGAGATGGAACCAATTTTGTCATTATCTTTGCCGGAGCATTGCTTAATGGAGCAGAAGAACTGCTTCGTATGGTACATTGATTTGTATTCTTGAAAGTAAAATTTTTACAAATTTTACAATTCCATTTATGTTTTTTCTATATAAAACAGTTTGAGCAACAAGACATTTTCTTATTGTTTGATCACAGGGTATTACTACTTCAGAAATTGTTGAAGGCTATGAGAATGCTTTGAATAAAGCCCTTGAAATTCTACCAACGCTAGTTGTTCATGACGTGAAAGACATACGGAGCAAAGAGCAAAGAAACTTTGGAAAGTTAGGAATTAGGACTTCTCTTATGAGTAAACAGTATGGAAATGAGAATATTCTCGGGTCTCTCATCCATGAGGCTTGCTTGTCTATCTTACCTGAGAAAACGACATTCAACGTGGACAATGTTCGAGTTTGCAAGATACTCGGAGGTGGCTTGAACAACTCGCGAGTTGTACAAGGTATGGTGTTCAAACGTCAGGTGGAAGGAGAAGTCGGGAAAAAAACCAACGCGAAGATTGTCGTTTACACTTGTCCGGTGGACATATCTCAGACCGAGACCAAGGGCACCGTGCTGATCAAAACGGCCGACGAGCTGTTGAAGTTCTCGCGCGGCGAGGAATCTCTTTTGGAAACTCAGATCAAAGCGATTGCCGACAGCGGCGCCGATGTAATAGTGTCCGGCGGAAAATTCGGAAATATGGCTCTGCATTACATGAACAAGTATAATCTCATGGCTGTACGTACTCCGAGCAAGTTTGATCTAAGGCGATTGTGCAAGACCGTCGGCGCCACCGCGCTCACAAAATTGGTAATTGCTTTACAAATGTTGAAACGTATCTCTAAAATTTTATGTTTGACTAAAAAACAACACTCGTTCAATTGAAAATAAAACATGCAATTATGGACTTCTCTTAAAGATACCGCCATCGAAGGAAGAGCTTGGATACGCTGACAAGGTGCACATAGACGAGTTGGGAGACACTATGGTGGTAGTGTTCAAAATGGAGGGATACGAGAGTCGCGTCAGTACTGTAGTCGTGCGCGGTTCCACTGAGAACTACATGGACGATATCGAGCGCGCGATCGACGACGGTGTGAACACTTTTAAGGGTATTACGAGAGACGGTAGATTAGTGCCGGGTGCGGGCGCCACGGAGATCGAGCTGGCCGCGCAGCTGACGTCGTATGCAAATACGGTACCTGGTTTAGGACAATACGCGGCACGTAAGTTTGCCACCGCGTTGGAAATATTCCCTAAAACTCTAGCTGAGAGCTCCGGCATTCACGGACCAGAAGTTCTTTCGAAGTTGTATGCGGCGCATAAAGAAGGAAAGAAGAATCACGGTTTTGATATTGATGTACGTATTATTTTCTAGATTTTAATATATATGATAGTGATTTATGTTAATTGTTGATGTTAACACTATTTCTCTTACCTTAAAACAATATTACACGAATACGTAATACAAATTTATACGAGTTACATTGCATAGGCTGAAGGCGCAGTTCTGATCAACGCCGCCGAGGCAGGAATCCTGGATTTGTATTTGACCAAGCAATGGGCGATGAAGTACGCGGTCAATGCGGCGTGCACGGTTCTTAAAGTAGATCAAATTATCATGGCGAAACGAGCAGGTGGCCCGAAGGCTCCAGCGGGAGGAGTTCATGATGAAGATGACTAATAAAAATACGAAAAGATCGATGAACATAATTATCAATTTTTACATTTAATTTATAATATTCATTGCGATTTTTAGAATAATGCGCACGCATTTGGAATGTATCAATAAAATAGAATTGCTTCATCTATTTTGTGCTAAATTCTACCGATAAGAAAAGACTTGAGAGATTTGTGCTGCTGTTGCACTGCGGTCCATTTTTAGACGAATGGATAGAAATTTCTACAATTTTGTATTTTCATCCGAGATGTGTCTTGAATCCTAACAAAAGATATTAAATAAAAATGTTAAATGCTATCTAATTGCCTCGTTAATATAATTCTAAAAATCTTTAGCATTGTACGGTAAAGTATTGATTTGTTCAGTTTGTAGTGAGAGAGACTATTGAGTCTGCGTTGCGATATTTAACGTCAGTACTGCAAGTCTACGTAGTACATACGTATACGTATATTTGTTTGCTGACTGGGTAAAACAGCAGCAGGTTTGCTTGGGTTAGGTTAGGTTATATCGGGTTGATAGCGTGTGACGTACTTATTATTTTTGTTGTTTTTATGTATTTACTGCAAAAACACTTTTCTACCGTAGGATTGTCACAATGTTTCGTAAGGTAAGTAACATTTCATAATCATATCCAAACGTAACGTAAAATTATTTTAGTTTAACGCTAAATAAATTACTTACATGCATATGTGATTTTGTAGGTTATTTTAGAAGCACGCAGTCAAATCCACCGGCTAAATACTGTACGATTCTTCTCGCACGAAACGAATGAGACTACAAGGGTAGAGAAAAGTAAGAAATGTTTCAAGAATTTATTTAATTAAGATTGTTATTTAAATGTAATAATATATTGCATGTAAAAAGAACGCACACATGTGCATACAGTAGTATATTCTGCAATTACATAGATAATTATTAATAAATGATGTCAACTTTTGCACACAGAAATATGCAAAATACAAAAATCACTAATATCAAAATTTTCTTTTTTCTCATGGTAGAATGTTTTCTGTTTTATTTGCAGCTGTTAATAATGTTACTTTACTGGGAAGAGTTGGAGCAGATCCTCAGAAGCGTGGTAGCACTCAGCATCCAGTTATAATATTTTCTCTAGCAACACACACGAATTATAAATACGAAACAGGTAAATATCAGATCAACACAAGAAACTTAACAAAAAATCTTTTAAGTAAATAATCATCTGAAATACATCTCTATTTTTAGGTGATTTTATGCAAAGGACAGACTGGCATAAGGTATGTGTGTTTAAGCCAAATTTAAGGGACGCTGTATATACGTATTTAAAAAAGGGTCAACGTGTATTGGTGAATGGCAGAATAAGTTACAGCGAATTTAAAGATGAAGAAGGAATCTCTCATCCTAGCACTGCTATTATAGCAGATGATGTAATATTTTTCCAATAACAAACATATGTATTTAAGAAATGCTTATTTTATATTACCACTAAGTTTTTTTCTTTGTGATAACTTACAATAAAATTTCTACAAATAATACTAAAAGAACATGTAAGTTTCTTTATTACGTGTACGTTACTTCTTTATCATATGTAATTCGTATTGGATGCATGCAAATTGATGTACAAAAATTGTTTTATATTTTCAACATTTTGTACAGAAAAAAAGTAATTTTGATTTCAAATTCTGAGCATTCGATATTCCGAATTTGACCTTGTTAATGAAATATTCTTCGAACAAACAATCATTTACATTAAACCATATATCATCCAGGACTGTGACAACTTTATGTAATGCAGAAGACATTAAAAAAAAAAAAAGCAATATTGGTGTTCAAAAAAATAATGCATTGCAAATGTGGTCGATGATTTTGTCTGATAAAAATTTATTTTTAGCGGATTGTATATTGGACGAGTTGAGGGTAATAGTACACACGCGTGTTCTTAATAACTAAATAAGTCTATATTTACAACATTTATCATTTCATACTCTGCATAACAAGTTATATAATAAAACCGTCCTAATCTCTAGAATTTTACATGGTTCACTTTTATACACACGCGAAACGATATATAAACTTTTTTCCCACCTTAGACAGACGCATTGCAACTTGTTTGTCTTCGTATATCCTGTTACATATATCGTATATATATATTTATTTATAATTATATATATATATATATTTATAAACTGCCTTTGTCTCTGATATTTGTCCACGTAAAAATTATTTACACGATTTTAAGATACATTACATCTTTCTCTTATCTCGATAACATCACGCACTTGTCTCTTGACAACCGTTTCATCTAGCTATAGAACATGCGCGCGCTTCTCCACACGCTTGCATTTCATTTACGTAATACCTACTTAATTATAATATACTATATATATATATGTATATATAATATATGCAACTCTCTTTGCTTTATTTCTGTAAGTAGAGATCACAGTATATAAAAAGCCAAATATGTATCAACGGTATTTATCCATACAGACAAATATCCGTACTGTGGGAGGAAAAAAAGCCAAACTTTTTTCGTATATTACGAATTAATTAAATGTCCACAAACGTCACTTGCATTGATTATGCTTGCAAATGTCAGCATACATGCAATACTTAATGTTATGCATATCGTCACACGATATTTCTTCTTTTATACATTGAAATTCAAACTAGCGCATGTAATTAACATTTTGCACTATACTTTTCGTTTCAATTTGCTGATATCGCAGTGAAACTAATTTGAGAAAACAAAATGCTGAAGATGTAGAAGGTTTAGTTGTTTCTGATGAGTTCTCACACGATACGGATAATCGACTATATATATACATATCCATTCGACGTAACTTACTCTCTCTTTCTTTCTCTCCTTTGCACTCACACGTAAAATTTCTCATACTTTCTCGGTTTTATATTTTCAAGTGCAAAAATACGATTAGTAATCTTCTTAAAACCTGTTTTACTAATTGTATACGCGTTGTCTTACTCTTCCTTGCTTTTTATTTCTCTCGCGTTACGAACTTTCGCATGTTATTTTTTCACAGGCAATCCTCCAAATGTAGAGTCGTGGAATGTAAGCCACAATCGCGCACCGGCAACAAACGTAGAAATTTCGAATATAAATTTTGATAGTAAAATATATATATATATACCTTCTTTTCTATAGATAAATTTATTTATACTCTAACTCTCTGGCCCCGAATTTTTCTTCCATAAAATTCTTTCACCTATTTTTCTAATAGAGCGTTTTTATCTCTCGTCTGCATTTACAATTGAATCCTTTTCGTTACGATTAGTAGTTTTTTATATACATTTCCTACAATGTATGTACGATTACACTGGTTATAACGTGTCTTAAACCATACTCCGCTGATATCAAGCGCGAGCAGTATACAATTGTTCCAAAGTCTCTTTCTTGGAACGGACGTCTAAATACATGCGGGGGCGTGGGGAAGAGGGATTAAATACGTAAAATCTCTTCTCTTATTAAACAGCAATTCTTGGCACAAATACGTCAAAGTAACGGAGAACCATTTCAGCACATATGCAGTAAGAGCTTAAGAAAATCCAGTTAAATCTCAATCTCTCTCTCTCTCTCTCTCTCTCTTCCCTAGAATCCGCTTTGCGTAATGTATGTAAAAATGTTATTGAATTGCGCGCGCGCGCGTCGTTAAAGGATTTTGTCAAGCTCTTTATACCTTGTGTAGAGTCTCCTGGAAACGTTTATAACGTATAATTTTTCTGTGATGCATTTGCATGAACGTTTCTCAAATCAAGTAGAATCTCTCTTTGGGATCAACCGTATTCTGCGGATTATTCGTTTCGCCAAAAACAAAAAATTAAAATCACATCACAGAGATACTTAAAATTATGAAAACAAAACGAAAAAAAAAATAAAATAAAATAAAATAAACCAAAAGGAAGACAAAAAGAAGGAAAGAAAGGAAAGACCTGGTAACAGTTCTCCCTCTAGCATTCTTTGTACATTAAATCGTCGTATGTATTTTTTTCCTTAAGCGTAGGTACCTAAGTCCGTAGTAGTACATTTTATACACATCTTGTCGTTGTAAAAGGGAAATGTTTTGCCCGACAACACGCATATCGTTCGCCCCCATTACGAGGGGAGGTGAGGGAAAAAAGAGATAGGGGCGGAATATCCGCGAAGATTCAGCTTCAGATCGAAGCGTCCTATCGGCGCACAACGACTCGACGAACATTCGCGTGAGGGCGAATCGTTTTCCGATTTGCGCCGTCGGGTGATATTGGCAATACGCGCTCTTTTTCCGCGCTTCTTATCACACTCTTACATATAACAAACGAAAATGACTATTTTCGTATAATTGCAAGTGGCAAATTGCTTATCCCGGCTGCTAAGTAGAGAACACAAAGAATCTAATGTTGTTGACCGTAATTTATATAAAAATCCAATTTCTTGATCCCTTATATTTAGAAGACAATCCGCATCTTTGCAGTGTAGAAAATGTGCGCCCTTTTTTTTTTTTTTTTTTTTTTTTTCAAATTGCATTCTCATGACATTTGTTGGAAGATTTTGTCGTAATTCTGAGAGTTTGTTACGCGTGTGTGTACGTGTTCTCGTTTTATATAAATCACTGTGTTTATAGAATGTCTTTTTGTATTTATTTACAGCAATTGTTTCACAATTACACTTTCTTTCATTTTCTTTTCGCGTCCTCCGACGCTCCAATGACGAGAGCTTTGTGTCACCACATGAGCGATACCAATCTTCTTCCAAATCGATGAAACAAAGTTATTTCAAACACAATGACAATTTATTATACACATTTCATATGATTCGTCGATTGGTCGTCGATATGGAATCTATTCTGCATTGAACCGTTTTTCGCCGTCACAGTGCGTTCAGATTACGCGCAGCGGAATTAACGATTACGCGTGATCATTGCGTTCCTGCCATCGCTAGGTCCCGCGTCACTTCCTCTCTTCCGGTTCCTGATTGGTCTTAACGAGATTGTACGTGTGACTTCTGTACTTGGCAGGTGGGTCGTGCAACGAGAGTGGTTGTTGTTGCTGTTCGCTCATTGGCTGGTTCATACTAGACATCGAAAGATCTGTCGGCATGTCTGCTTCCGGTTCTTGCTCTAGTTTTGCCTCAGGACTTGCAGAAAAGGCAGCCTCTTCTTCTGGTTCAAGTTTTATCCGCATCTGATGGCGTAGCGACGATATGTTTTTAATATTCTTCAATTCCTGTGAATTACGTAGAAATCTGCAAAGAGAACGGAAAATTTCTCTCGTCAGTAAACAAAAATTCGACTCCGGGCGTGAAATTCGTATTTGTAAAATTGCAGGAACAATAACAAAGCGAATATACAAAAATTTTGAAATTATTATTTTGTTCAAATTTATGAAATTAGCAGAAATCATAATGTTATCGTTACATTGTGTAAATCTATCACACGCAATTTTGTACAGTAATCCACGTACAAAATCATAATTACTGACACAAATAATGATACTCACTGATAGCAATGTCGTTCGCCCTGCACTTTTCTAAGAATATTCACACGATAGTAATATCGCAGAGCTCTACTCATCTTGTCGTAATTCATAGAAAGATGATTCTTCTGTATACCCCATAAACGTGCCAGACCTGGCGGATCGACTATTTTGAATATACCGGAATTCTGATCTTTCCACGCGATGTAATTCTTGTATCGCTGTGACTGGTCATTGAGTAACTGCTGAAGAAAATCCCAGAGCAATCTTCCGTCTAAACAGAACCGCGAAAAAATGCTACAATATGAATGTAACAATCGTGGGAAGATTCGTGCAATAATATTGAATTTTATGATAAAGAGTTTATAGTATTAGCTAACACAGATATCTAAGACAGTTTGTTTGGGGAACGTCTACTCAATGTTTCTAAAAGATATTATAAATAAATAATCGTTTACTAAGCCACAGTATGACTGAAAAAAACCATCGGCAATCACAGATACTAACTGGTATTAGGTTCCGGCGGGTCGCCGGCGAAGAACTCTCTGGCGGCCGCGAGGGAATTGTTCGATCGGTAACCCGATGTCAACGACGACAGTTGCGGCAGTAACTGTGTTGGACTCGTCTGGTCTTTAATGTTTACCTCGCCGTGCCTCTGTGCCGTCAAAGCGGTTGGAGTGATCGGTGGACTGTTATTGCCTCCCGACATCTGATGATTATCTTCGTCCGAATCGCTCTTGTAAACCTGTGTCTGATTCGCATCAGTTGCATGGCTAGGTGAGCCCGATTGGCTGTCTACGGAGGGCGCTGGTGACAATGTTACTGAATTAGCCGACATCAAACTCGTGAGACTTTGGACATAACCAGGTGCCTCTGCCCACGTAGGTGTTGGCGGATGCGAATGCGGACTGAGTGGATACGCGGATGACCTGGTTGGAGTCACCGGACTACTCGGTAAACACCTTTGCATCTGATTGAAGTCACGTGCTAACATCGATAAAACATTGTGCAGAACATCGCCGGCACCCGGACATCTTTCATTTAGATCCAACTTCGTAAGCAAACACAAAGCTTTTCCGTTCATCTGGAACACTTCCATATTGAACGGTTTAAGATCGAACTCGCCTTCCGCCCATCGTAGAAATGAAGCTACGTCCTCGCGCGACCACAGTCGCGGGTCGGATGCTGAAACGAGAGAATGCACGTCGTTGTTACATGCGTCCGTGATCTAAAAACTTATTTAGTCAGAAGATAAAAATTAAAAATTATCAAACATTTACCCAAGCTTGATGGCAAATGTGTCTTAAAGTCCATGGCAGGACTTGGCGGCGGATGAGTTGTAGGTGTAAAACCCATTGAGGGATATTGGCGCCAAAACATCTCCGTGGATGGGAAAGGCAACGCTATAGCCGGTGGCAATCGAGAATCCATTCCGGTCATTCCGCCGGAAACCGCCGGCAGCTGAGGCAGCGATATCGGCAGTAATTTCATAACACGTCTTTAGATTTAACGATAGTTGCTGCAAAAAGAAAACGCAGATCGATCGACTTTATTAATACGCTCAATTAAATTCATATCTCAATCATATAATTAGATATCAATATATTTTAACGTTGACGTTAAACATTCATATATCATTCCGTTCAAAATTTGTAACTACCACCGCGTTAAATTCTGAATGGAACGCATCATTGAAGACAGATTTGCAGCGTTATGGATTGAAAGTGACTCTTAGAAAATTGCAGACACGATATCAACGTAAAACACTATCTTCTACATAATATTTAATAACAACAACATTTATTGAGTATACAATACGTAAAAAAACTTAAAACTACAAAAATATGTTATTTAAAATAATATGTTATACAAAAACGTGAAACAAGTTAAAGATGACTCGAGACGAGGCAACAGTATCAACTGCTGATTAGAAGCTCTTCCAGTCTGTAAAAAATCTAAGCCTAGACAATTTATAATTAAATGATCAAAGAACGAATGTGATATCTATATATATCTATCTATCGTCGGAAATTGATCGCTGATATACGGGCGCTTTTGCCTCGCCTAACGACGAGAGCATACGACGGGTAACGATCGCTCTCGCTGACACACAACGCCGGAAGATAATAACGACGGATTAGTTATACGACGACGACGATGTTAGCGGCGGCGGCTTCTTGCTGTATACGCGGGGACGTGGTATATCGTGACGGGGAGAAGAAACGCGTCGCGACGGCGCTCCGTAGAGGCGTCTCTCTCTCTCTCTCGCGGTGACCGGTTCGCAGACGTTCCATCGACTATTAGCATAGAATGTGGGGGCATAAGAATGAAAGCCGGCAGGAAACGCGGATTTACATAACGTATTTCCATCGACGTCGACGAAGCTATTTCCGTTCCCGACGTCGACCCGAGACGGGCTAAGCGAAACTTCTTACACACAGCGCCCGGCCGCGACGTCGAAATTCTTAGCTCCAGGCTCGAGAATTTCGCTGTTAATTTCCGAAATCCCAGTTATTTAATTACTTATACAAGTTTCGAATCGGACTTCTGTTCGCTTTACAATTCGCTCGAAAAATCGCAGAGACGTCCGAGAGGTGAATTTTAAAAATAATACCTTTCGAAGATTCTCGTCGATTAAAATTAAGATCAGAGTTTACTTTTTACATATCGATTACTAAAAGATGTAAAAAAATCTTGTAATAATGCGCGGAGAATGATTGCGTAGAGTGACGCGTGCACCGCGCGTTTATTCTCACAAATGAAAAACGATTTAATTGGAATGGCGATAAAATAGAGCAATTTCCTTGTCTTAGAAATGCGGTAATTTGTATGCTCATTGTGTTTTTCAATCTAGCATTTTATTAGACAACTACAATTATTAGCTATGATTATATAACTATAATTAGTTTAATAACATAAGTTTAATGTATATACTGCGACACGTACTATAATTCATTCTTTTTTTGTTACGCTTTTTGTTACGATGACTCGTGACTATTGCGTTAATAACTGTGTAACAGAAAAAAAAAAAACAGCGGAGTAAGCGAGATTTATCAAATATTCATAATTGAAAATGAAATTGAAAGTATCAGAATCTGAACTTCATCATCGTTTTTTCTATCGATCTTATTGTTGCTGTTCAAACATTTCAAAATGATATTTATCTCATTCCGAAAACTTTAGTTCAGAAAGAAAAAAATAAAAACGTAATTTTGTAATTTTGTTTTTTTTAAATCATTTAATACATAATAGAAAAATCGCGGAACAAATGCGGTTGAGTTTCGAATCTTTTGAAATCTCAACTGCGTTTTAGACTCTAAGCGCTGAAGAGCTGGGTCTCTCCAGGAATAGGAGCCGCTTTCGATCTTTTTTTTTTTTCTTTTGACCCGTTCGGCGAACGGGTTCCGGCACATTACCAGCAGGAATCTTCTTCGTGACACTTTGAGAAATAATCGGAGGAAGCACTTGGCTCACAATGCGGCGCGGCACTTACTCGAAAGGAGAGAAAGAGAGGAATGCCCTGAGGGAAAAAGGCAGGAACCTCGGCATGCGAAGGTCGATGTGCCGTTGTCTCGCACCAGGAAATCCTGGTCGTCTTCTTCGGTCTCCTCCCTCCTCTCTCCGCTCTCTCTCTCTCTCTCTCTCTCCTCTCCTCTCCTTTAAATACCGCGAGTGGCCTTAAGCTCAGGTGCTCCTTCTTTCGGCCGGGCAACTTTTTTTTGCCGCTCGACTAATTAAAGTGGCTACTTGAAGCGGCCTCGAGGGATGAATTCGAGGACCTTCCTCGCTTTAAATTTATATCACACCTGCTTCGCGATATTGATTCTGTGTTCCTTTCAGTGTACTGTTACTCTGACACGCGCGTCTTTGAAAAGTTTCAAATAATTCAAATAGATTTTTTATTTAATCAAAAAAACTTTTACGCAGCAAAAACCAGAAAGAAAATCACTCGCGCAAGCAACACGATCATAAGAAAAAAAAAAATTAAAGATCCAAGAAATAAGATGTCAAAGTTTCCGCATTTAAATTAAATTTATCCTCGACGTTGTCAGTAATTTTAATGTGTGTCGAAATGCTATGTTCTCGGAAAGATCGCGAGAGAACGATAATCATGACAGATACACTGCCGATCTCTCGATTAGAGGGGAAGAGTAACAAGAAAACACCGGATTCTGCGGTTCCGTTCCGCGTGTTTCTCGCGCGACGTTCTCGTTTTCTTTTTTCGCCACGAACGAAGAAAGGAAAGAGGAAGAAGAAGCGCGGCGGCGACGCTGATTGCTCCGCGGGTCGTGGCGGAAGCGAAAATTCGCAATTGCGGCCGCGCTCGCAATTTCCGGTGCGAGCGAATCGAAGAACATAGTTGCACACAGCGGAAGTGCGTTTTTCTTTCTCTTTCTCTTTTTTTGACGATGTCATTACAGCTAAAATTAAATAATGAACTAATCCGTTCGATTTCTGGTTTGCATTTGTGTTCTTTTTTCTTCGTTCTTCTTTTTACTCTTTTGTTCTTTTTTTTTTTTTTTTTTTTTTTTTTTTTTTTTTTTTTTTCTTTTTTGACGTGAAGTACGACCTTGATTACGCCACCTTGTTTACGATCGATCCTGCAACTTTAATGACCGGGTTTTCCGACGCGAAAAAGCTCTCCGGCCGATCATCGTCGCGAATGTGTTTACATTGTCGCGAAGCATCGCGTGTCAAATAGCTCGGAAGTCGTAATGTCGAGGCGAGCGACGATAATCGCTCGTGTATGTATAGATAACATAGTTGACTGTCATTCCTCTACGATATCGTAGCACAGCCACGTGTTTCGAATCGTCGCGCCAACTCGCACAGTCATTACTATGTAAATGCGAAATTCTAATTTATCCGGGAAAGATGCAAATCGTGTAACGAACATCATAAAAATTAGCAACAAAAACAAAAGACATTTTATAAAGATACACTTTTTTTCGTCGTCGCGTGGAAAATTCAATATGTATAAATTATACAACAATAAAAAAAAAAAAAATACGAAGAGAGAAAAGATGAATAAAAAAAAACCGTTCGCAAAACAGAATTACATAGAACGTTTTTCAGAAAAAAATCTGTATAAAAGCGAACGACATTTTTCTTTTCTGACGTTGTGTAAGTGAGCAGTTTAGAGTTTTGAATAACAAAAGCCTGTCACACACTTAAAAATTCGGACAAAAAAAAACGCGATTGAATATAAATCGAGCCGACGGCTCGAGTTAAAAGATGCACGAGGACACGGAGACGACGGTCTTTTTTGAACACAGCATAATCAGCGTGTGCACATAACGAGCGCGCGCGCGCGCGCGAGGAAGAAGACGCTTCCTCTCTTCGCGTTTTACAAACGGCGAGCCGTAAAACACGGCATTTCGCTTCTCTCTATACATACATGACAATTTAATCCCCCCGTCAGTCAAACACACGCGCGCCTCCGGGCTTCGTAATCGGTCAGTCGGTACATCCTATGCGAATCCTCGTCGTCGTCGTCATCGTCGCGTTCTCTCCGCGTCGATCGTCGCTTAATGTCAGAGGTTCGTTATGCCTTATTCATATCTGGTACGTATACGCACAAACGAGCGGTTGCGTAACTCGCGCATGAAGAAACACATACGATCTGTTAAGAGTAACCGCGCGCGCGCGCACACACAATCGTCTTCGCGATATCGTCCAACTCGCCTCTATTGTTGCGTGATCCAAAACGATTCTCTCTCGACGACAACGACGATGACGACAAGTTTAATCCTCTTTAAGTATGTGCGTATGTGATACGTAAAAAATTTTATATACATATCAGCAATTGATAACGAATGAGCTATATATCGTGAGGTCATACGAACACGAGGCTAAAGAAAACTTCAAACGTGTAATTGAACGAATCTATGTATGTGGACGATGATGCAGAACATGTAAATTGAGATTAACACACAGAGTCTCCATCTCTATTAATAATTGTTAAAAATTTACTTTATTTGTGTTTACAAGAAAATATTGCCTTATCAAGAACATCTTATCCGATATAAACAGATAAGAATTTCCGCTTATATATTTATATCTCCGTCTTCAAAGTCACTAATTGTTTTATACAAGTGCTTTAAAGGTAATAAGAGCTTTTCAAAGAAATAACTGTAAGTACAATACACGCGCCTTTATCTCTACATGTGATAACATCTACATTCGATTGATACAAAAGTGACAACAAGAAGTGACTGATTCGTTAATTGGAAGCGCTGAGTTTTCGAAGATAAATTTCGACGGCACAGATGCCGAAGATATTATTATTGCGTAATGCATTATTATTTAAAAAAATGGAAATTTTTTGGCAATTTCCAAGCAAACTTATAGAACACGTCAATGAGAGTTCACAAATTCAAGAGTGTGAGCTGTGAGGATCGTCGCACGGGAAATTTCAGTCGTAACCGTCAGATCCCAAGCAAACCAATCAAAAGTGATTTTTTCTATTGCTATAGGCATAGAAAAAGAAATTTAAAATAGAACCTTGCTGAACCTCGAGAACGATTAGGCCGACCAATCAATTTTGTTCGAAAAATAAACCACATTCTTGAAAACAGGTTTGTCGTTTCTCTAAATGTTCCATCAAAGTTTCCGCCCTAGCACACACAGAATGCAGTCAAACTACACATGTTTCTATTATATTTATTTTATTTTATTTTATTTTTTTTTTTAGCTTGTTCAGATAGAAAAAAAAAAATTCCTTGAAAAATATTCCTAGGTTTTTTAAGTAGAAGGATATTCTAAGGCAACCTTGATTTCTCTAGCTAGGGACAGAAAACATTTTCCATCAAGCATAAGACACACGAAACACATCATATTAGTAAACGACATTGGTAGTCGATCACAAAGACAAGCATGTCTTGTTCTTTTGGTTCTTAAATTTCAAGATGGCGAAACGATATAGAAAGTATAATTTACCTCGCTCTGACGATCACCTCGTCTTCTCGGGTCAAGGAAGTAATATAATGTATATAACGACGGTTAAACATACGGTTTCATAACGTTGAGAGAGAGAGAAAAAAAAATAAAAAGTCACATATCGCCGTGCGTGAGTATCAAAGATAATTCAAAACGAGCTTTGAACCGGAAGATCACGAGAAACAATTTAATGTGCATTAATAACAACACGTGTGATACTGTGTGATATTGTGCGATAACGACTGCTAATTGTTTGTTGGAAATGTGCGAACGTGGATATATCGACGATTTAGCGTGACATCAAGAGCTCGGGTCGTAAAAAAATCTCGCTTTGTAAAAATTGCTCGGATTTGAGCGATTGTTTGAAAAAACATCTCTAATCGCGAGCTACGTACACGGTTATCGCGCGCTAAACAGATCATAAAAAAATATTTTATGAACGGCGATACCGTTAATATACCGCGACGAGTAAATCACATGAGAAATTAAAAAAAGGCTGGCGCTAAACGCGTCAGAGTTGCGGCGCCTACGCGTGTACAATCGAGACAGAGTTATTTTTAATTTAATAAATAGAGACTTTTAAACACATCGTTGTAGGATGTTTAAAAACATTCTGTTCTCCGGCTCAATTTCTGAACGAACAAATACAATGTAACAAAAGAAAAACGCCAAATGTATCACGATCAAGAAATAACATTGTTAATATAAATACCGTGGTATTTTCGATAATTCAAATTTGCATTGATAAATGCAAATCTAAACGCGCAGAATGGTGATATCAAAATGTTTCATTTCCCGAATTGTTGTTTCAGATTGTTATGACAGAAATTTGTTGTTTGGCACAGCAGAATGTAGGAAAAATATCCCGCGGCGACTTACTCCGCTATTTATCGAATAAAAATAACGGATATCTCGATTGTGTGTGCATGTGCGCTGGCGGCATCGATAGCGACGATCGTCCACGTGTTCCGCCGCGCGTGTATGTGTGTCGCGCTGACCTCGTGTACATATGTGGAGTGCGCGCGCCAAAGCGACGTCTGAAAACACAAACCAGGAAGACGGCAGGCTCGGGAAGGAGGCACATAATCGAGGAATCGATTCGGTGGGGGAAGCAGGAAGAAGGAAGATCCTTGACGCGCGCGTTCGCGAGCCAGGATTCAAGATTTATCATGTATAACGTGAAGGTAAACTTTATCCTCCTTCCCCCTTTTCTCAGCCCTGTGTGTCGGTGATGGTCACCGTCGTGTTTCTTCCTCTTTCGTGCCCTTCCGGGTTTCTTCGCTTCCCCCGTCTCTCGATTCGCCTCTTTCCTCGTCGCTCTTTCGTCCGCGAGCACGTGGACGTTTTATCGCGCCCTCCTTTTACGTCTCCTCCTCTTTATCCACGCTGGTGTTGAGACGCACTACCGCGTGCGAGTGATTAATGCGGCTATATACCTGCACGGATGTGTAAACTGGGCGCGATAATTAGCGGACATTTGTAATCGCGCGATAGGCCGGAACGATTTTTTTTTCTCTTTTTTCTTCTTCTAATGAGTTTGTCTCGCATCCACAAACTTCCCCATTAAGATTCTTTCTATATCTTATATTATTCCTTCCTTCTCTTATCGCTCTTTTTGAAAAAAATTTGAAAATATCCGTTCTCGGAATATTTTCTAATCTCGGGGTTCTCCGAATGTTTTTTCTTTTTCTTTTTAGTTTTTTAAGTCCGTGTGACTCATTTAAAGTCTACGGTTTATTTTATTGCACACCGACTTTAACGCATTTTCGAAAGTTATACGGCGATTTATACGGCACCAGATACGCACGTGCTGCATTCTGTAACATACGACTTTTAAAATGTCAACGTCCATTGTTTGCCGTGACAATCGATCTGTCACTCGCGTTAGATGTTTGTATGCGGATAACAAACGTTGATAACAAACATAGCTTCCAGCGTCGTTCCGATTTTCGCTCGAAATATACGCGCAATGGACTTGTTTTTGCGAAATAAATTCGCGTACCAGCGTCGAGCAGCGCCGATCAATCACTTGTGCAAAAAAAAAAGTAAGACTCGCTCGATTTGTGTATCGAGTTTGAGTTGCTTAACTTTGATTAACGGCGAGAGAAAGAGAGAGAGAGAGAAAGAGACGGAGAATAGCATTATTTGCACTGCATTAAACAACGCACATTAATTAGAGGAGCGTTTCGCTGAGAGAACGAGGAGAAGGATGTTGAGATATTTGTGTCGTTTCTGCGGAATTTGCGGAACACTCGCGGTTTCATCGCGGAAACTTCCACTTTCTGCGAGACCTGAATATCGTGCTTGTGCACACGCGATTACACGAAGATAAACCGCAAGTAAGGAAATGCAGCTCGCGGCGCATGACGCGCCGTAACGCCATGTGATGACGTTAGTGGCCCGCCTCTTAACGCGACCGCGATCATACGGTAGAAAATTGCTCCACTTGTTTCTTCTTTATACGATGGTGCGAGGTGCTCAGGTAATCTTATCGCGCGGTTAGTGCGCGCAAACGTAAGTTGCAGGTCGGCGATTTAAACGCGAAGAGAAGTATCGATCAAAATAATTTCCTCGTTTTTTCTTCTTCTTGTTTTCTCGCAACAAAATTATATTTTATAAACCACGTAACAAATATTACAACCCACTGCTTTAAAATGTATTTTGTGACCAACTTCTTTCGATTCTGATGTTGTATCTTTTAAAGAAACGAGACAGAATCTTGTCGATCTTGTTTTAAATTGAGCGTTTTTGAGAGTAAATGCAATTCGGCCGGAAAATGACTCAGTAACGCTAATTTACGAGGTTTACGGTACCCGTTAATGAGAAAACGCTCGCGTGATATTTCGCGTGTTATCCTCGCCAATCTTTGCACACTATCGACGACTGGCGCGATTGATGGTCATGTGGCCGCGAATCATGCCGCGCCGCTGCCGACGGTTGCATTACGCGCATTATGCGTGTTGCACCTCGAGTTACAGTCGAGTTGGCGAGAACAGGAGAAAGTTCGAGCGCGCGCGAGAAGTGCAACGGAATACAAGCGCGGCCGTGCTACCGGTAGGAGCTACGCGCGTTCGCTCTTCTCGCCCCGTTCTCTTTCGCTCTCTTCTTACACTAGCCTTTCCTTCGCTTTTGTGTTACGACACGACGACGAGACGCTCCGTAAATATCTGTCCACGTGCAGACACACGGGCTCTATTCGACTCTTTCAGGACGGAGAAAATATTACGGACGACGTTTTGAAACGAGAAACGTCGCAACGTAATAATTGATATGTGGATGAGATTTTTTTTATTCGCGCTTGATTATTTTTCAGCGACTTTATTCGCACGCTAGAATCTAGAATGTGATTATTATTTGATTATTCCCGGACAGATTCTCTCGTTTGTTGTAATTTGTGACGCGACCAAAAAAAAAAAAAAAAATGTGTACTTTTATCAAGAGAAAAATGTAGAGATTTTTATTTGAATAAAGTTTGTTACCCACTTTCGAAATTATCTCACGACACATATTTACTTGAGATTAGATATATCCTCTGCGATGCTTGCAGAAGATTTGTGCAAATTGTTTATCTAGTAAAAAATAACTAAATATAAAAATAAGAGAGAACTTATTCCCACAAAAACTAACAGCAGATTTCTGTACAGATGTACGTAATCTCCTGTCACTGCAATTTACATGTTCATATTGCTGTATTAGAAAACTTAGTTCAAAGTTGATTCCCCATCAGGTGATTTGATAAAAGAAAGTTTAAAACAGTCGAGAAAACGTGACAAGTTGCGACGGAGAAATAAATTGATAGTCGTAAGAGTTTGTAAAGCTGATGATATTGCGTCACGCAAAAAGTTTGAAATATTTATTAATAAATAATCAAAAAGAGATTTCTGATCATTCGTTCTCTGCTCGAAACCTCACTTCATCAACTTCCTGATGACTTTGCGGGACACAAAACGCCGGAGCTAATCGAGAATACTCGGGTTCGCCGACCAGTGCAAGGCCACGTGGAGGGAAACACGTGGAAGACAAAACTTTTCAACCCCGAGTTTGATGATCGAGCAATTTTATTCGTTAAACTTTCGACGCGATGAACTCGCGACGGCATAAATAGCAACGCTATGTGTGTGTGTACGTGTGTATGTGTGTGTCTCCGTTTAATTTCCATTTCACTGCCGGATATGGCTTGTGCGTGCGAGAACGATAATCAGATACGCGCACACATACACACGTACACAGTGTTCCTTATCTAATCAGAAATCCAAATAACTTCCCAGTTGCTCTTCGCTCGTAGAGCGAAGTAACATCCGCGTGGTCTTTTGTACGTGGAAGGAGCAAGGTTCACTTCGTTTATCGTGACATAGCGGCGACGTTTTAAGTAACGCGCGACAAAATAGCATACACATACAATTCAGAAAGAGATAATAGCAATTTTTTTCTTCCAAAGAAAATTATACGTTGTGCAAGCAATCGTCAAAGTGTTAAACTGTATTGTCATGCTTTGGCTCTTCCGCAACACGTCGACGCACTCGACATTCTTCGGCGAACTCCGGCGAACCCTTCGCGACATGTTTCCCAGTATTTATGCGTTCGACGGCACGGCGTGTATCGCGAAGCATGCATTATCGACGAGCGCTTATCGCGAGCTCGTGCAACTCGAGTAAAACAGAAGGTGACTTAATCGCAAAGCGCGCGCGAGACGGAAGCGAATCTTCGTGATCGAGAGATCGCGGCCGATCTGCGCGAAATTGTTATCGTCGCTTCCACACACGTCGCGGACGTGTCCTTTTGATACGAAAACCGCAACATATCTTCTGTGACGCACGACATTATCGCGATCAATCGCGGATAAATCGCGAAGAGCTCTCGTGAAAGCTCCGTGTTGAAAAAAATTTATCTTTTATTAAATATAGATATTAAAATCTCAGACGTGGCAATTTGAAAATAACGCGAGCTTCGGTGGAGTGTGAGAATATTTTATTGAGATTTGATCGTTCTAAAAAAATATTTACGTTTCTAAATTTTTTGGTATTTAAATATTCCATTTTTTTAAAAACCTCCAATATATTCACTGTCCAATTTTTTTTAGCGAGGAAAAAAGATTGAGCGTACACTTATCAAGAGATTAAATTAACAGCTGATGTGATAAATAAACACTTTTTATATAAATCCGTATTCTGTATAAAATCGCATTCGGAATTTTGACACAATGTTTTCTTCAAAAGATATCACGCGTGATAACAAATCGCGCGTGGATTATTTTCTTTTTTCCCTTACGTATACGTAATCGCAATGCGATCGACGCGTTTGATTCCGATCGCTTTTTATCGGGAACGGATGGAATTTCGGAGGTCACGAGAAAACGAAAGCGCGCGACGCGCAGGTGCGCAGCCGGTGCTTATTGACCGATTTATCGTGTTTGCGAGATTCCTCCGGCGGCCTCGATTTTTCCAACGTTTCTCGACGGCAGACGCGCCGCGGGAGCAACTGTGCTAACAGAAGAGATATCGACCGGTAGCGCGTCTTCGCGATAAATTTCACCTTTCTTCCGATCGAATACTTCCCGACCCGTCCCTTCGCACGACTCGGGGCAAATAAAGGCGCGTTCGTGAAATTTTATCGCTGCGAATTTTTCATTCGCGCATCTAATCGCATAATTATTATCGACTCAATCGTGATCGAATCGTGTTATAAAATACGCAGAACCACCATATAATTTATTTCGACTCATTACGTGACCGGTCAAGATTTATTCTCGACTATTCGGACGAACTTGTCACACACACTCGTAAATTTTTGATTTGCTTAAGTACTCGCAAACAAACTTATTTTTCTTCTTCAAAAAAGAAATTATTTACCTACGTTTTCAAGTATTATGTAGAATAGATGTAAAATTGTGCAAATATAGTCTGAATTTTTAACTTTTCTTTGTCCACAATATATGCACATTCGATCTTCCATGTCTTTCACCTGCGCGTCTGCACGTAATTTTGCTTGCAAAGCACATTAGCGAGTCTACAGATAAGCCTTTATCGGCAAAAAAAAAAAAAAAAGATATCGCGGTTTCTATAGCAGACAAGTGGAAAATCGTTTCTATTCCGCACGCGCTCGTGTGTGTAGCGAGCATTTCGGAAGCTCATCGATTTTCACGAGTGTTTTTCTCTCTCTTCTTTTATTGTTACGCTCGTTTAGAATAAAAATTAATTCGACGCTCTTATTTAATGTTATTTTATGATTTGTAGTGTAATTTTAATATTATAAACTGTTCACGCATACATTTGTGGATGTGTTCCACATTTGCAAATAAAAACATCCTCATGTGATTCAATGCAATCAATCGCGAAGAGAGAGAAAGAGATACGCCGAGTGAAATAATTCTCGATTTTTGCTATTGCATGGCGCCGCTTCTCGACCGTCCGGCGATAACTCGGAACGTACAAGTTACAAAACTCTGACAGACTGCATAGAGATCTCGAAAAAATCGCGATTACGACGCTCTCGGGAATTGAATCGCGTGTCGTTGTCTGACCCGGCGCGACTTAATTAAATATCATTGCGACGACCACCGCAGACAGAATGATTTACAATACCGCTCTCTCTTGATGTTAGATAATTTACAATACGCAAAATAAACTTCAGAAAGAGAAAGAGAGAAAGACAGAAGAGAGAGAAAATATTACAAATGAAGAGAAAGATATTTAATTTTTTTAAATTTTAATTTGCGTGTGCTTTTAAAATTGTAATTCAGAGAAGTGCTATGCAGTACATTATATGTACAGTGCGAATCTGTAATCGATAATTATCAAATTATCGAAGATTATAGTATTTGCAATTCCGCGTGATCGCGATTGTTCAGCTGTACAAGATAACGCGACGTTTACTAAGACTTGAGTAAATAAAAAATACTTTCTTCTTCTTCTCGCAATATTTCAAAAATTTGTCGTTACCGAAAAACATAAATTAAAAAAGAACTCGTGGTCTCGATTGTTAGCTTATTTTATCTCGTGTAACATGCGCGTGACTTACAAACTTTCTCAAACAATCTGAAGAACTTCAGAAAAGCGCGTTTTTTTCACAAGTTCCGAAGCGAATTTCTTTAAGATTTTTAATACTGACATAAATCTCAAATATCGAAGTCGCGAATAAATAATAGAGATTGTTTTTGGAGAAAATCCCGATAGAGCTTTTTCATGCTTGTCACTCTTCTATTAAAAAAAAAAAACCCTTTTGTTCCGATCATGCTTTTCCAAAAAAAAAAACTTTATGTGTCAATTTTTACCCAAAAGCTCATAAACTGCGATGACCGAATCTCGACGAAAGACGCGGGCGACGTCGAGCCGCTTAACCATGTGGGCTGTGCGCTCGACCGATAAAACGACTCTCGGGCTCGACAACGTGTCAGTGACCCTCTCACGTCCACCATCCCCGCTCGCTTCTTCTCTCGTCTTCTCTTCTCCATCACGCCCTCAACTCTTAGCGCGTCTCCGCTCTTTCTTCGACTACAGTTTTCCTTCTCTTCGAACTATAGATGTAGAACCAGAGATGAAGTTTGAACCGAATATTTAGACAAAGGGAGAGGGGAAGAAATGTAATGCGTAGAGTAACAGTCAATAAGAAGTGAGTATTTTTCGTCGTCCTATCCGCAACAATGGTTGTTCCCATCCCTGTCTAACGTTTTGAACCTATCTAGAATATCTGCGATCTTATACCTCAAAATCTAGTACATTTTCTCATTTTTTATCTCTTCTAAGTACACTTAGACTTTAAGTACACTCAGGACAGACATCTATCAATGTTACGCGCCAATGTCGACATATATCAGTTTTCAAAATGTTCGTCTAATAGAAAATGAAGTCTAGATTTATGCTCTTTCTCACATGTTCCGGTATGCATGTTATTCTAATTAGTGTTGCGAAAATAACAATAATATTAACATATTAGCTGGTGCTATTCGAAACAACATGTTGCATATACTGTGTGCAAATGAAGAGCAACATGAAGAGAACACGATATCGCGGTTACCTTCGCGCTCAGAATTGCTCCGTACTTGCAACGCGTGTGGGTACAGCCGCGATAAAT
Source organism: Pseudomyrmex cubaensis (assembly GCA_014825685.1). Classification (NCBI taxonomy): domain Eukaryota; kingdom Metazoa; phylum Arthropoda; class Insecta; order Hymenoptera; family Formicidae; genus Pseudomyrmex; species Pseudomyrmex cubaensis. The sequence goes on from QVOA01016279.1 coordinate 39,859, forward strand.
GGCGGCGCAATTACGCACAATCGCCAGCGGCTGTATAAAATCACATACTGTCGATTACACCTTAGCACCTGGTGGTGATTTCGCACGCGCGTCTCCCCACGAGGGAGACGTCTCCCAACGTGCATTTCGCTGCGCACGGCCGACAAAATCCGTCTGAATGATAATTTGCTCGTGTGCAATTCGTGCGCGCGTCTATTTTGCATGTTAATTAAAGTCTGATTTATAGTTTGTTTTTTTTTTTCTATTTAAAAAAAAACAACGTATATATTTGTGCAACGCTTTTTTTTTAAATTACTTTTCATCACGTTCGCAATTTATTTTTTACCTCACACTCCTCGCACACATAAATTATTCGATAATTACGTTATGAATAATCAATAGACCTTCGCGCATTCTTTTGCTTTTTTTTTTTAAATTCTTCTCTGTGAATTTCTTGCAGGTCGTCCGAGACGGAAGTAATCGCTCAGTAAATGCTCTCGAAGCGGGTGTTGCTTTTGAGAAGATCTCTCAAGAGAGATACACACGTTCTGGAAACTGGATCCACGTCGCCGCGAGCGGTGTTCCACATGTTACTTACCGCCACCAGCGACAACTCACGTAACACACACACATGAGAAAGCGTCAAATTGAAAACTGTAACCGTATCGGCGTGCGTATTAATTAATCTTGACAATTACTACTCGAATTATCGCGCTCATCAATCGCTTCAAAGATACGCTCATGAAAAAAGGCAACAACAGATGATGTATTACGGATAAAATCGCTCGCATTATCGTTCTTTTTGTCGTCGTACAAACGAGTTGACAAACGCAACGAATTAATACAATCGCGGTACATTAATGTCACTTTTTTATGTTTAGGTGTGTCGCAAGGACGTCATAAATCTTCTTTAAACGAAAAAGGAATCTCAGCAGGAAAACTCTTGGAAAAAATATGAGACGTTACTTTCTTTCGTTTTCTCGAGCTTTTGAAATAGTTTCGCATATCGCAGAGTTTCTTCGAAACTGGCTTGATTCACGCAACGTTAAAATATATCTTAGCTTCTAATGGCATATATATAAAAAAAAAAAAAAAAAAAACACAACGTTCATTAAATTCAAAACTACTGCTTCAAGTAAGTACGTATTCACAGAGCATTAAAATGTTCTCTTTTTTCTTCAGACGCCTCTTAAAAATTTAAGAACAGCTCCGGCAGCGATTTTTGTGTACACAGCTTCTTTAGAAATATAACATTTTTTTTTTTTTTTTTTTTTTATATCGATGGAATGTCCAAAGCGACGAAGTGTAACGAGATCGAACAACCTGTTACGCGTTCGTTAGACGCTGAGAACCGCTGGCGGGCACAAAGAGAACGACGTGTCTTGCGATGCACGTGTATGCAACCGGAAGTCAATAAAAACCCCGCGGTTCGTCATGGGAAATAGCCTTCTCCTTCCACGAGTCTTTTAGAGGATAAGGAGATATTCTCTTTCTGTCTTCCTTCCGTTTTTCCTACCGTCTTTTGTGTGCTGAACGTCATTTTTGATGCAGGACGTTGCAGAAAAACAAAATTTAGGTTTCATGTAAAAAGAGCCTATACAGATGCCAAAAGGTATTTTCTATTTATCTTCAGAAAAATGTCTTTGTATCGTACATATCTTTTCGATTTAAGGGCAAAAACGTTAGAAATTATTGTAAATCAGTAATGTCCGAGACTTTCTGACATTTTAGAGAAATTTTAGTGCGAACAATCCTACAAATCACAGAATGAAATATAGAATGACTCACAGACTCGATTCATCTGAACTTGAGAATTAAAAAAAATCCGTAATATGCTCTATTAAAAAAAAAATTTACATTCCGTATTATCTCGTAGATATCACCAAAATTGTTTACCAGATACGATATAATTTTTTGCAAAAAAAAAAATTAATTTCTCACAAAAAGAGGAAGAAATGATACTTGGAAAAGAATAATATTTTAGATTTCATCTGCTCTCTTCTTTTCTATTCAATAAATTCTTTGCATTTTTTGCAATTATTAACAAATTACATTTAATTACAGTTACTACAAATCTCGTCAGTTTGGAAATTTTAATATGATAAGAGCCAAAAGAAAGACTCTTTCATAACATCGTTCGTGGTAGTTTCAGGGAGCCGTTTTCTCGCGGGTTAAGACATCCTCTCCGGAGAAAAAGAACGAGAGGAAGAACTAAAGTGGTCATAAGTTCGCTTCCGAGAACTTAAATGCAAACACGTGCATCCGCGGAGCTCTTCGGAGGAAAGAGAAAGAAGAGAAAGAGAGAAACGTTGTTTGTACAACGCGTCGACAAAATACACTCCCCTCGGAGTCGTCTTTTTAATGATCAAAACGCGTTGAATACACATTAAACTCGATGATAATCAACTTGCAGCTATTAATTACAGCTTGCTTTCTCAACGGTATCATACTAGTAGCACGTACCTAACATTGCACAAACTTTTTGTATCACGTGATGTTATCATCTTAAAACTATTTTGTTCAAGGATTAAATATTAGACGGCAATTTCTTTCATTATATATACATGTTCCAGATATTTCAAAAGTCTAAAGCCGCTTGGGATCAGATGCTTGGCGCCAGTTACATTGTTATTCTGCTTTTTCTTTCCGGTTTTTCTGGCCATTTTCTTTTCAAATATAGATTTTTAGAAAAAGATAAAGAAAAGAAATAGATAATCTACTATGATATCAAGATTACTGTTCAACATTCATTCTTATGTTCAGGAAAATCTGGATGAAAAAATCTGTTTGGAAGTGGAAAACAGAACATAGAAAACGTGGAACTAAAATTTGAAATCATGTCGTATCAGGTAAAAGACAATCGTGCGAAGTCACAGAGAAGGAACTGAAATTAAGTTTCACATGCAACAAAACGAAAAAACGATGATGTTTGTGAAGAGAGAACGACAAGAATTTGCGTGGATATATTTTTGAAACTTGTTCTTTTCTGTGCAATGTAAACTCGTCGTATAACGTATTTCTGTGTTTTGTACTAGTATTTACTAAGTTTATCGAGTTTATTGGCTTGCAGAAGATCCACCTCTAGGTCGCTAAATTGGGAATCGCGTGGACGGGTCGCGAGAGACGATCGCGCCTAATATAAGCCAAAGGAATTGCGCGGGGACGGACCGGTGGTGCACCAGGAACGCGGATCCACGTCTGGTAGGTGTATAAATACGCCACTAGGAAGTGCTTGCCAGCAGGAAGCGTTTGCTGGGCAATGAGAAACAATAGTGCGACACCGAGCGACCGCCCACCAGTTCTAAAATCGACCGAATTTTCGCCCACCTTCGCTCTATTTTATTTAACGCCCGAACACGCTCAACACCGCGTCCTATATTGCTTCTCGCGTGATGAAAAATCGTTATTATGTTTGCATGTGTGAGTCATCGTACGGAATTACTACTTATTATTACTGTTGCAAGTGCGAGACTCAAGTATAATTAGAAAAGTGCGCGAAGAGAAACATTGTTGATCCGTTGCGATTTTTCCCCGGGAAAGATATATCGGAAATATATTTTATCTCGTATATGCGAAATTTACGTTGCGAATATGTGCAAACTTGCATGCAAAAATCGAGCGCGACATTGCCTCTCTCCTCCCCCCAAGCCCCGTATTTTCTGATATACAACAAACTGACGCGTCGTTTTCACTTGTACGGTTTAACGAGGAGAACATGACAACGCAATGATAGCTCGTTCATACATGTTTAACATCTCTTACTGCGCGCTCATTCATGCACAATATTAAATGTGCGAGACCCGCAGACCAAAAGTAATTAGTATGCTAAACTATTTTGTCGGGCGTATGCATCGGGCCCGGTGGCGCAGATAGCGGAAAGTTTTACGTCAGCCGTATGAATAAACGATGGCCAGCACATCAAAATAGATTCGCGTAAAATTATTCAGTAGGCCACGTGACCGGCCCGGTATTAATCGATATTATATACGAGAGAGAGAGAAAGAGAGTGTACGTAGGGGACATGCCCGATCGACGGCCGCTTTACGAGGGAAGGATTATTTAGAGCGGCAAAATGAACGCCCCTTTAAAGCTACTACGGAACGAAGTAGTGGTTCGTCTTTTTTTTTGCTTTCCTTCAAAGCAAAGTCCGCTTGCGCTTGCTTTACTGACAATGTAAAACTGCCGCGCAGTTATCTGTATCTTAAAATAGTTGCGACTCTCGATTGTGATCGTTTTGCTGTTATCGTTTATCGATATATTTTCAATAAAAATACATAAAATTCACACGGTGAAAATTGTTACCGTCGAAAAACTGACAATAAAAAATTTTTCAATATAATAAATAAATGATCGAGGTCGAATTGATTTTGTTTTGCTTTTGAAAAAAAAAAGCAAAATTTCTAATCAGAGCTAGAAATAGATTAGAAATAGTCAGGAATGATAATGAGCCGACAAAAACGAGGTCACGAGATCACTTCTCGCGGAAGTGTTATTTTCACTGTCTGAGAAACGCCGTCCTAGACGTTACGTAAGGATCACACACATTCGAGAAATTGTGTGTGGATCCACGCATTGTCTCGACACTTTGTCCGTGAGATCGTTAAGCAACATCAATATTATAAATCTACCGAAGAACTGAGACTTGGCAACGAAGATCGAACAAAACAAGAGTTGTAGGGCAAATAATAACATACGTATATTTCCGATGTGTAAAATCGGCATCCCTGACAAATGTCAATATACGTATATTTCAATATACGTACGTATTTATTGATTGTGTTTCATGATTTATATAATCGCTTTACGTAATTTTTCAAAAAACTTGTAGCTAATATAGACCGGATACAGCAACTTAATACAGGTGTAAAGAGCAATGTCTTATATTGTAGAAAAAAACATACACACACTGATGAAATAAAACACAAGTGTACAATAATTTCATGTATATATATTTGAAACTATATAAACATATATAGAAATTTTTAATATTTTATTTGTTTTACAGATGGTGAAATACCGATTACACACAGAATTCGGCCAGTAGGAACGTGAAATCCGTCGGCGCGAATATAAATATGTCGAGAAGGAAGAGTGTGCGTTACAATAATAGAATCGACGAGATATGCGTCGTCGTTTGCTATGAAGATGACAAAAACATCGAGGGACAGAGATGCTTACTACAAATGCTGCTCGAGCCGACGAAAATTACTCCCAATGGCCGAAGAAAATAATGTTCAAAAAACAATTATCAACATTTTGTAAAATCGTCATAAATCATTTGATTTATCAACACAACTGTCGATAATATACAGGAAATATAATTATCTCTTATTTATCATTTAAATATTATTATCCCACATTCATCTCTTTTGACATTGATTTCGACAGACATTTATCAATAATGATAAGTTGTTTATCTATTTATTCGATGCAAGTAATCACAATATTGTAGAAAAAAAATAAAGAATTAATTTATAAGATTGTAAAATATCTGCGATTGCTTAAATTGTTGATATGTAAAAACATCAATTATATATATTAGTATACATTATACAATATATATATTAAATTAAGTGTTATTTTTATTTTACTACTTAAATTTAAATTAGATTAGAAAGAGAAAAAAGGTAGATATGCTATTCTTATTTCTCTAAATCTTTTCTTTCTAATATTGGCTAATAAATAATCACTCTCTCTCTCTCTAAGAAAATATTGGTATTTTTAAGAATATATCAAGAGACACGACAGTGTCTCGCGCCAAGTTCACGCGCAACAATTGATACATACGACAATTTATATCCTAAAAACTTGTTATTGCAGGACATCAATATCCAGAGCGAAGTTTCACCTACTTTCGCTGCAATTATTGCATGACTGATAAACATAAGTGCTCTGACTTGTCCAGTGCGTCGGCCGAAGATACGAGGAAAAGAATAAACTTTGCAAGTTGGGTGTATATGATTTTACAAGGCAACGGCAAGAGAAACAGAAAGAATGGATGGGAGAAAGAAAATGAAGAAAGCTAACGTCGTCTCTTGTGTTCCGGATCCACCTTATAAGAATAATTTCAACGATTAAAAAATACCAAATTGCGCAACTGCTATCGCGTGTGCAATATATCGATAACTACCATTGTATAAAAAAAAAAAAAAAAAAAAAAAAAAAAAAAAAAAAAAAAAAAAAAAAAAAAAAAAAAAAAAAAAAAAAAAAAAAAAAAAAAATCCGATAAAAAAAATCTCAAAACGAACTGTGAAAACTTAGAGAAATGTTTTCAAACGATTTGAAAAGTACTGTAAACGATGCGTAATCGAATTGCGAATTGCAATGAGAATAATTATTCAATGTCTAGTGCTGACAATTTTTATTTTATCCTATGTGCATAATTTCCGGCGGCAACGAACAAAGTGCGAATCGAGAGTGCTGTTTTAAAATATCAGATATCTCGAAGTCGCGGATAACATTCACGAATAAGTCAAATCGCGAATTATGAATCGTGCATAGTCTGACACTATTTTATTAAAGAAATCAATAAAGATCTATCATTAATTGTAATTTAACATAAACTCACCTTAAACATTAACGTTGTCTTACAGAGTTTTAATTAATTAATCGTGCAAATCGAGCGCACACGATTTCTTATTTAGCAATGGCCAATTAATTCACAAATCTTCCTGTAGCGTGATCTCTGCGCTTTTGGCAAGTAATCTTAATTTCTTTGGTTTTTTTTAGTCAACACGTACTTATACACAGACTTATACACGTAGACTTATACACGAGCACACGTTACAAAGAAAGAGTCAGCATCCCACACTTCCTAAAAGAGAGTCTTAAAGAAAAAGTTTTAACTGCGCAATCGCAGTCGCACTGTATTTAGCTATCGACTAATCGACTAATTGATTGATCGATAAATCGACTGAACGAATCATTTTCCATACGAGATACAGATTTTGAACTTGAATGGCCCAAGATGCACCCTAGGTGTGGGGTCCTTAGTTTCTTTTTTATTCCCTCCCACTCAATTTCAAAAATTGGAAAAGGAGGAAAACTGCTGCCTAGGGAAAAAGTCCTGTAATACATTCACAATAAACACATTTAACTTTCATTTTTTTCGGTTTTACAAATTTATATTGCATTTTTCGATCACGCCATTACATATTCATACTAGCGGCACACAGATAAAGCACAGCAAAGTTTCCTATGATTTTTTTCTCTTGACTTAAGTGACTCTCCTGAGTCAAGAGTCCTTCGACTCTCACAACTTAAGTTCACTTTTCGTGTTGCTACTATTATACACTCACGCTGATCGCGCATGCGCAAAACAAACAATCTCATGTACGCATGTTAAGCACGAGCTCTTGCCAAAGAACAGAGGAAAACAATATTATAGGTAGAAATTCTAGTGACAAAGCAGAGACGCCATTTTTAGTCCGAGTTGTCCAAAAACTTTTACTTGAGAAACTTTACCATTACCCTTTTTGTCCCTATAAGGAATAACTTTGCTAATCTGTCAGATGGAGTTACTTTAAAAGAGACGTTGCCGACGAGATATTTAAAACACAAAAAATAAATAGATTTTTGTCAGTAATAAAAATTGAATGTACAAACAGCAAAACATTTTGCACAAATACTAAATATATTCGTAATGTGGCACACAGGTGGACGGTAAAGAGATATAAAAGTAATGGGTAGGAACAGGATACCTCACGGCGAGACAGAGATAAACGAGGAAGAGAGCCGAGATAGGAAGCAGAGCGGGACAGAGAGAGGGGAGGAGGAAGAAGAGGACAAAAACGCGGAGAAGGATCAGGTAAAGCGAGGAAAGAAGGAAAGAGGTGAAGAGGACGAAGCCCCGGGCGGATCAAGCGAGAGACTTCGCTCGTTGCCTCCCGAGAGAGAAGAAAAAAAGAAGGAGAGGTCCAAGGTCCGTGCTTCCGGTCCGGATACCAACCGGTTCTCCCGTTCTCGCGATACAGATGAGGAAGAGGAGGACGTAGGAAAAGAGATAAAAAGATTTATCTTCCCGCCCAGCGTAAATATCTGCGTCGAACAAAAATCTCGACGCGCAAGCAAATAGTTTTAATAGCGCACTCGTATATATCTTATTAATCTCACTCTAACTGTTGTATTATTCTTTTATTGAATGTTAAAAACGCTTGAAAAGATTCTTTGTTCAAGTGTCTGAAAGTGTCTTTTTGAGACGTAACAACTACGGTAAAGAGCCCGGATTTAACCATAAAAATATATAAAATTAGAAACTACACAAAAAATTTGCAAACTACAACAATTCTTTAAGAAAAGATTTTTTTTAACACGGTTTTATAAGAAAAAAATCGTATTTACTGAAAGATGAGAGAGATTCCAAAAAAAAAAGTAAAAAAGCAGCAGAAAGTGCGCATGTGACGAGAACGGATCTCAATAACAGCGATCTTGGCACAATTTGAAAACGATGCTTCTGCTCCACTCCGCTGGAAATGACACGTTCGCAATTTCCAGTGACACGACTCAGCCTGCGGATATGGCGATTGAAATGCAATTAAACGGGGGCTAAGGATCGTTCCGCTTGGCACACAATGAAGATATAAAACACTGGCAGCGAGAAACGCGTGGAAATCGCGCCACAATCTGCACGCAGACTTGTCGTCGTTGTCACTAGAAATTAATAATTGTCATTTACGATATACACGTGTGCACATTGTCGCGTTCTAAAGAAATCTCGTTAACCGTTCGATGTGTTTATGCTACCAATTAATTTTTTAATCTGTTTTTTTGTTTCTTTTCTGCTCTTTAAATCTTCTTCGATAAAAGAAGGAAAGTATTTGCAATCCTTGCTGTCGTCTCACTGTCATTACTGATAAAACGATTATCGACCGAACGGCGATGACAGTGACGCGGCTAAAACGCACGAGGGATCTGCGATAATCGGCCGACGCGTGACAGACATCGATTATCGCTTGCATAATACGATCGCGAGAAGCGCGATGTCAACGCGTGTTTCAGACACGGTTTCTAGGAGTCGTTTCATAACGGGAAATTGACTGTCGCGAAATCGTCTTTCTTTGGTTTTTTTTAATAATTCGATTGAGAAACTCGAGAGAGAGAAATACATAAACAAAAATTTATCTTCGCGAATTTGGAAAATCCGAGAGATATTGACTCAATCGGTGCTTCTAGGAATTGATTTGTAACGGGAAATCAATCGTCGCATAATCATCTTTCGATATGTTGCGGTCTTTCAGAATTCGAATTAAAACTCGAGAGAAAAATGCGTAATAAAAATGTATTTTTGGGTATTTCCGGAAAACGAAGAATGTCAACTTCGGAAAATTCGAGAGATACCATGACTCATTGTCAGTACATAGTCTTGCCTGTTCCACTTGTTCGAGTCCGAGAAAAAAAAATATAATCTAGTTATGAGATTATGTAGAATTCTTCTTCCGGGAATTATCTCGAACCTTAGTCGCGCATTACTTCGTTAACATCGATCGCGCTTGTTTAGCGCCTGACTGATTGCGGCGTGTGTTCTTATTACACGCGCACTCTCTTCGCTTTTTCAAAAAAAAAAACAAATTCTAGCGCGTATGTTGCTTTATTAATAGATCGCTCTACGAACTATACACAGTGTTATCAAATATAAGTCTAAAAAAAGTGTTATCAAATATATGCTTAATCAATTTATCAACTTCCATTATGCTATCTTCGGTCAAACTTATTTATAAACCGGACGACAATATACATGTAGTTATTCGGACCGTTGAACTTTTATAAGGAAAGCTTTTGTCCCAATTTCGTTAAATAAATGGAGGAACGTAATTATGAGATTGGAGAGGGGGGTCTTTAATCAAGGTCGAAAAACCTTTTCTTGGCCCCGCCTTCGACCGAATAGGTTTTGTCCGCGATCTTAACGATCGATAGAGCTTCCTACGTGGAAAAGAGCACCGGAGAAATTTCCATGCCCCTTTCTTCCGCCCTTGACCCCCCTTCTCTCTCCACCCATTCACATCCCCCTCGGCAGTCTACGGTAGTGGCTCTTCCTCCCTTACTTCCGGACTCTTCCGGCGAGCTCGATGGAATTACGTTAGAAAGGCTTTCTTCTCTCTCTCCTTCCCGATCCCCGCCACCCCCTTCCGCTCTATATACGCGCCTTTTCGCAGCCCACCTTTCATTTTCCTCTATTCACCCTTCTCCCAACGTTCTTCTTATCAACGTCGACTTCGACGGACCCTCGTTGGCCGCTTCCTCTCGACGTTAACACAAAACGAGACCGAAAGGCTGCGCCTTTTGAATTCTTCGGCGATTTTCCTCACGAGTTTTTCTCATCGATGGTGGGCACGAGATCGTTTAAAAATTTCATACGGAATTCATTTCACGGCGTTTTATTTTATCTATTCTCTTTATTTTATCTATTAGTAACTCCCAAACATACTTGCGATAATTGCTAAGCAAGATAAAAGGAAAAAGAAAATAACAAAGATTAGAAGAGGTCACGAGAAAGTTATTAGATCAGAAAAATACTGATACGACTTGGCGTAGTACATCGAGATAATTTAATCGAGAGTTTGTCTCTCTTTCTTTCCCTATACATTACGCGCTGCGGTTCTGCAAAACTCTGACGATACATCCCTTCACATCGCGGCGGCGACGGCGGCGGTGGCAGCGGCGGTGGCAGCGGCAGCGACGGTGTCCCGAGCAATTCCGGTAATTCGTCCTCTTTAAATGCTAATATTCCGCCGACTCGACGCGACGCCTCCCCACTGTAAGCCACCGAAGAGAGATCTTTGTGTGCGTTTCTCTGTCTGCGCTTCCGGGTGACAGGTCTTCGAGCGGGACGGAGAGCCGCGTTTGTGTTTAAAAGACCGTCTCTCCCTCTCTCGTCTCGGTCACGAGTTGCCCGTTCCACGAGAGGCATTCTCCTTGGGAATTCTACGTTCTTTCAACGCTCACGTCAGCCTCGGATACGCGTATTGTCCGGTTGTGGCACTCTCCGCGTTTCCCAACCCCCTTCCATCTTTAAATCGCTAAATTATTTTCACATAATAAGACAGAACACGTCTTTCACGCAAACGCGACGTCTGTTCGCGA
>QVOA01016280.1:0-52969 GCA_014825685.1 Pseudomyrmex cubaensis
TCATCTGATAGAGAAAAATCATGCCGCACGCTGCGTTTAGTAAGTAAATTGCGAAGTAACAATTTTTCTTTACAACTGAAAATCACGTAATTTTGTACACGCGTGTACAGAGTTTAGCCGATCGCTTTCCACTGATATTAATTAATTAATATCTTAATAACTATTGCGAATTTTGCAAAATGCTACATGACTTCTATTCCGATTGACCCAATCTATCCTTTCACATTTTTTCACTCAAAAAGTCTCAGACGCCCTGTATGACGTTTATTACTACGTTCAAGAAGTATATTAACGAAATTCCACCGATACGACAATGTGTTATCGTGCATGAGTGCATACGCTAGATAAGTTCAATTAGAATCATTTGAGCCATCAACGTTCTCCATTATTCTTTCGAGATATATCTAATCCGGCTATCTAGTCCTCCTCTCACGCATAATGACACTCATTGCCAGTAATTTTATATGGAACGCGATTACAACTACGAAAGATAAAGACTAAGGAATTTGATAAAAAATGTCAAAAAACTGAATGAAATATTTGATCTACAGATGTGGAGGAGATATCGCTCTGGAGTGATTTTTCGCGTTCTCTTTCGAATCTGATTTTTTTTTTCAGCGGATTTCGTTAATTTATGCTTTCGAAATGAATGCCGGTGGCGATGTGTGAAAAAAGATGCAGTTCGTTTCGATAAAATAACATGACGAAACTTGATGATATCTCGCTTCTGACAATTCAAGTCACAATTCAAGAGAACGATCACAATTTTTATTTTTGAGAAAGAAATCAAAGATTAAGGCACAAAATATACACATTATGTATATACACAAATTTGCGCAATGTTATATTTAATAATATGTATATTTCGTTTATTGGTAGAAATCAGTGCAAACTAACAAATACATCGGTAAAACGGTTTTTATAAATAATCAATTACGTAGCAATTAATGGGTGTATAAATCGTTCACACACATTCGGAAGATTACAAGAGGAATCTTTGAATTTCTTTAACATCTCGTGCTGTGCACTTCGATCGTTCGATAATGACAAAAATTTACTTAATATCAACGGTAACACTTTTTTTTCCTACAAGTAAAAGCGAACGATTCGAGTGAACATTACGCAACTGACTTGTTTGTATCCTTCTAAAATAGCTGTTATATGTTTGTTGCATCGTGATAACATGTGCGCATGTGCAGAGATCTCTCTTCGAAACGCATACATCCTTAAACATGAGAAGCAAATATTTTCTTGCACTTTTTATTTTATTTATATATAAATTAGCTAAACAAAGTACACATTATGTCTTTTTCAATATTACTATATAAAAAGTCAAATGTGTGTGAAAAGTGTGAGACAGAATATATTTTCGTTTACATATATAAGTCTAGAGCTAAACCAAAGTGCACGTTTTAAGAAAAAGTTGTCACTCGGGACTGTATAATAATTACGGATACAAATTCACACACATAATATATTAAGTTTACAATATTTTATGTAGTTTGTTTGTTTTTATATATATACTTTATATAGCTAAAAAATAATTTACTAGAATTACCCCGATTTACTTTTGATAGTAGACTCGCATATTGTAAGCAATTTCCTCTCCCTTTTTTCCCCTGATTACTATTTAAAAAATATTGTACATATGTGTGTATGGAGCTACGAATTATCTAACCGTGATAACAATAAAAATATTTGCCGAAGTGTTGCGTATCACATTACTACGCAAATGTATGAAAAATTATACAAAGATTGTTTGTCAGAGCATTGTGTTTGCAAGCCGCTTATAGTTCGATAAGTTCATCCCCACTACATCTCGACTTGAGCGTTGTTTATGTCCACGAGAATTGGCGGCTCTCTTATCTGATGCTACCACTTTGTCTCTCGTTCACTCTTAAGTGTGCTCATTTTTTTTTTTTTTTTTTACAAGACCTCCGTGTTCTCTTATTGCTGGCTGCATTGGTCACTGTTTGGTGAGTTCTCCCGAGAATCTCACCGAACTATAAGCGATCGTCAGTGTACATACATCATTTTTCACATTTCTGCGTTCAGCAAAACACACTCTTTACTGGTTATGAATATATTATAGAATATAATAATTATTCACGCATATATTATAGAAATATAATAATTATTCAATAATTATTAAATAATGAAAACTCAATTTTCAACATACATGCATATAGGATAAATTATTTAAAAGATCACATTTCACATAAATGCAATTAAACAAGTGGCAGGTCGAAACTAGAATTACTATTATGCCTCAAACTTTCGTCACTAAAAAATGTGTTTTGTGCCACGTCTTTCTGCTATTTGTATTTGGATTTTTGTTTTATCTCGAAGCAGTATTATTAATTAATAGTCAATAATGATATTGAATAGGTAGCCCATCCAGCAGGAAGACACATTTAGCGCATTATACACTGATAACTGTATTATGTCTTGCGATATAGAATATAATGGCAAATGTAAATCTACCGAAATTATACAATTGTATTGACTAATTGTAAGTATTCACGTTTATTTCGCCTAGTGTATGTGTGTCGTATGTGTGTGATGCATGCTGGGAATATCCCAATCATACCTTACCGCGTAATGCTATCGTCGCTATTTAAAAAATGGTATAATGATGGTACGAATACAATGAAACGGAATCGCTCGAAACAAACGTCAAATTCAAATTCTGACTTAAACAAGTACGTCGCAACAAATCATTAAATAATGTTGAGGGAAGAACGATGTGAATTTACAGTAAGATAAGATTAAGTCAGAAAGAGTTGAAAAGACGAAGAGAAAAGAGATTTCCTTAGTGACACACTTTCAGTAAAACGCTTCAGCCGGTTTATGCGGTCCGTTGAATGATGTGAATTCCGCTATCTGTGTGTACGGGCGAGGACAGCTCGCCGATTTTGAGAGCGAAAGCCGCTTGTTCAAATGGTTTTTGCATCGCGCCCCGACCAAAGGGTCCGAGGTCGCCGCCGCGTTTCGCTGAACTGCAGTCGCTATATTTCGAGGCAAGCTCGGCAAATGTCGCTTTGCCAGATGCAATTTGTTCTCTATAAGCTGTTAAGTAAAAAGAGATATCTTTTGCTTATTGTGCCAGACAAGCAAAATAATATTCTGCACAAACAATATTGTTAGAAAAATATCAACGTATTTAATATAATAATACAGTAATATTTACATTTAATCAGCTCAATAGCTTCTTCCTTTGACCTAGTAATATTCTCTTCCCGCCAAGACGAAGGTCGTCGAGATCCTGAATGTTTCACAAGTAGATGTGAACATTGCACTTCTTCTGGACCATCTACTTTGCCGTTGCTTGATCGATCTGCAGGCTTGTCCGGTTTATCCCATTGACTTTCTTTAGTATAAATATTTAAATAATAATGCTGACCTGCAATAATCTCATCTATTTAATTCGGAAATACAAAGCTTTTGTTTATTATGATTTACATTAATGTAGGATTCGAAAACAAAATGTGTTTTAAATCTCTTTAACTTTTAAAAATTTAATATTTAATATATTAAACAAATATATGTAACAAATTTATTATGAAATATATATGTATATAATAACTTAGAACATTTTTTGCAAAATAGTAAAAATAACAATGCACCACTATTTTAGTAAAAAATTTTAAAGACTGGAACAATGTGAAAGAAATGTAAAATGTTTCGAGACATCTCGCTCACATAAGAATCAACAGACAGAACAATAATAAAACGATGTTTGCGTGTGTGTTGATCTGTATAATTTTTCATAGACAAAACTTTGACATAATGCCACCAATAAAACGCGATTGCAGTAGCCGATCTTAGCGCGCATCTAGTGACTTGTTTTTTTTTTTTGTTTTTTTTTTTTTTATCGAATAATTCGACGAAGGAAACAAAAGTCTGCATCGAAAACGCGACGAGGAAATTCAGCAAATCTCGATCAAACGAACTTCAGCTGTACAATTGATCGTTTCGGAGTTGAAGTGTCGGAAAAATGCCGGTCATGCATGTAATCTCGCCGGCTTATAATTTTGCCGGCGATAAGCGCGACAATGAGCTCGCGAAACAGTTGTTTTTTGACATACCGGTCGATCTGCTGAGGCGTTTTTCCCAACCTGCTGGTAGTTCTTCGTCCGCCATTGCCGTTGAGAGTATTTTCGGAGTATTTTGCTGCCCCTTGTGTGACTCTCACGTCAAACGCTGGCTGCCTCCCGTCTCTCCCACTCGTCTCCATCGCGATGAACATTGTGCCGCCTGCCGCGCCCTCGGTACATACACCTTTCGTAGTTACATTCTGCGATATGCGATTTCGGGAGACCATAACCCCACATTCTGGCTCGCCGTGTTTCACTATTGCTGGCAAGCGTGACAATAAAGTGACATTGCAGATGTATACCGAAATACGAATTTAAAATCTATAGTATATGTTACGTGAACGTCGTGTAAACTGTGCATCTTCAGTACTGTCAGGAGCGAGGGTGAGAGTTTTGTCAGACGTCAAGCTGAGAGGTTATCAAGCTGATCCCGTGTACCAAATTTCCTTTACATACACGTAAGGTGCTCTGCATACAAGTGCTCTGTACATGAAATCTTTGTGTATTCTGCGATATAAACTGACAACATGACATCAAGGACGCTCTTTTATTTGGGTGACACAGCACACAAATGGTGCGAAGGTTTTCACAAAGTTTATGTTTTTCTTATAAAAATATATGCGTTACACATCTTTTTTATGTTAGTTCTTTAGTTTATAAATATCTTTTTACATAAATTGTTTTATCACTGTGTTCCTTCTCTTTCTAAAAGTTTCTTTTTTAGATTTTTTATTATCCATCTGCTATAAAATATTTTGAGATACAAGTATTTTATATTTATATATAAAATTGTACTAAGAAAATTTTCTAATAAAATTTCAGTGTCTTTGGGACTGCGCAACTATGCAGGCCAAAATTGCAAACACTACAGTACAGACAGATAAGAAGTCTGAGAAAGTTGTCATTTTCTCCTAAACAATCACAGACACCTTTTCCCAATAGTGTTTGTGTTGAAACTGGAACTATACAGCCTGCAAGACTACTGAAACATCTTGGTTTTACAATTATGGTAAATAAATAACATGGTGTCTAAGTCCTTTATAGTCTTCTCTTATATAGATAAATATATTTTACAAAGAGCTTTAAAATATAATAGGTTTTTTTTTATGTACATACATAAGTTTTTTATGTACACACATAAGTAAAAATATCTACAAAACGTATATAAGAACTTGAAAAAGAAAAAAATATTACACTTAAGAAATATAAAATTCCATTTTTGTATCTTTTATATATAAAAACTGTATCTATAGTATTATAATTTATAAATAGAATCCACATGTAATATGATATTTCATGTGTAATATGAATTCACAATACGATATTGTTTCTAAATTATTTCTTATGTAAATGTTATTTACAATTTTTAAGTAATTGCAAATAACTCTTTAATTATTTTGATTTTTGTTTAGTTTAGTGGAGCCTCCATAGCAGGTGCTGCAATTTGGGAGTATGAACGTATCAGAAGCCAAACGTATAAAATGATACATCGGTTTAGACAATTTCATAACAGTAATGTATGTAAGGTAGTGTTGAAAAAAAAAGAACATGTTAGGGATCATTTTCTGTACTTTAACGTATACAATAATGCATTGGTTAGCGAACAGGATGGAGAAGTAAAATGGAGGCATGGTGGAAAAACTTGACGGAAGGACAAAAAGTGTTTGCACCCATATGTTTTATAAACGTAGTCATATTCTTAGCCTGGCGAGTGCCGGCGTTACAGAAATCGATGGTGCGCTATTTTTGCGCCAATCCTGCTTCTAGTAAGTGATATTATTGTCTTTCGAGCAACCGTTAAAGATATTTTTTGTTACTTCGAGCGTTAATTGAAAGTGATTCTGACGTAAGGTGTATCATGCTGGCCTATGGTACTTTCCACCTTTTCGCATTACACTATATTCCATCTGGCTGCGAATATGTATGTGCTACATAGCTTTAGCACACTGGCTGTGTCGACACTGGGAAAGGAACAATTCTTGGCGCTTTATTTATCAAGCGGAGTGGTGTCGAGCTTTGCTAGTCACGTTTACAAAACCATGATCGGTACGCCAGGTCTCTCCCTAGGAGCGGTAAGCCCAACATTATATGTGTAAAATAAGTTGAAAAAAAAACCATTATTGAGAATCATTAATCTTTTAACGAATTTTTTCTATTTCAGTCAGGAGCGATCCTAGGCGTTCTTGGATTTATATGTGCTCAATATCCTGACATACAACTCAATATTATTTTTCTTCCTATGTTGCCGTTTACAGGAGATACGGTACGCATGCTTAGCAAATATTTATATATTGAATATTTTACTATATATAATATGTAGTGTATAAAAATAACAAATAGTAAACGGCGCGATTTATATATAAATTGTACATATTGCAATATTATTCACTTAGGCAATCAAAGGAATAATGATTTTGGACTGTCTTGGTTGTATCTTGGGATGGAAATATTTTGATCATGCTGCACATTTAGGTGGTGTATTATTCGGAATGTAAGTGCCTTACATAATAAATTATTAAAAAATAACGCGAGTTTTACGTAATAAATATAAAAAATTGTAATCTTTTTTCCGGTGAAAATTGCAGGTTCTGGCAAGCTTGGGGTAACGCTTATATTTGGCAAAAGCGGGAACCGCTTCTGACCTTTTGGCACGGCATTCGAGAACCTCGAAAATCGCAATGATATTTTTCGATTCTAGATTCTTGTTATACTATCCACAGTGTATAAAATATTTTATGCATAAATTTTGTAAAACTTCTATTATTACGCGCGCGAACACGTGTGTGCAAAAACAAAATATAAATTTGTCTAACAAATTAATCTGTTATATATATTCTACACAGATACGCGTATATTATATGTATATTTTATTAGTTAGATTTTTCATTTTTACATGCTGAAATATTTCCTCACCAAACTTGTGAAAAAACAATAACAAAAAACCATGTATATATAAAAGATATATTAAATATCATCTTTTATATAAAAGAATACAAACTTTTATTATTTTTGTTGAAAAATGCAAGTTTTTTCTTCTTTTTTGTTTCTTTTTTTTTTTCATCACTATCTTATCTTCAATGTCAACCCCATGTTTTTAACGGTAATAGTAATCTCGAACTTAATTTTTCAGATATTTTATGTGATGTTTGAAATGATCTTCAATAAATGTAGCTATGAAATAGTAGCTGTGATCATAATCATCTTGAAATCTGAGAGTAAGCGCTATGCCATTGTTTTTCGCAGCATCTAATAGATTCTCTGGTAATAACTGACCTTGCTTCAAAAACTGATCATCTTTACCCTAAAATATACGAATTTTTGTTTTAGCATTGTAATATGTTAAAAGTGAACAAATGTAAAAATCAGTTCTTATTAGTTATTAGTAAAGAAATAACGTAGAAAATTAAAAAACGAACCTGATCGATTAAAATGTCCAAAGGTGGGCCGTTATATTTTTTTGCCAATTCTGTAGCGTCGTATTCTTTCCACGCAACGTTGTCATCCGGTGATCCTCCCAAATATCCTGAAAAGGCTTTCTTTCCCCATGGACACAAAATTGGATTACTTATGGGCGCGAAGGCCGATACTGTTCTGTATTGTCCAGGATTTTTAAAAGCGCATATTAGAGCACCGTGTCCTCCCATGCTAAATCAAAAAGAAAAAACAAACATTTTTGAAAAACTATCTCAAATATTTTTACAAACGAATTATTTTTGTCGTACCTATGACCCATTATAGATTGCCTATCTGGTAAAATTGGAAACTCTTTACTGATCAATGCTGGCAGTTCTTTGGTAACATAACTGTACATCCTGTAATTTTTCTTCCACGGTTCACGAGTAGCATCTACATAGAATCCCGCACCACTACCAAAGTCGTAACTGTCATCTTCACCAGGAATATTCAATCCTCTTGGACTAGTATCAGGTATGACAAGAAGCACACCGTGTTCTGCAGCATATTTCTGAGCTCCGGCCTTCTCACTGAAATTTGCTTCGGTACAAGTGAGACCAGATAACCAGTAAATTACCGGTACAGAATCTTCTTCAGCTTGAGGTGGTAAGTATACAGCAAATTTCATCTTGCATTTTAATTCTGTACTGTTGGACATCACTTATTGTTTAGTCATATAGAAAAACAACCATTTTAAGAAAATACAAAGTTAAAAGAGAGCATTATATGACATTGCGCAATAGTTACATGTAATAAATATATTTTAGAGTTTAATTGTATCTTATTTACCTGTTGTGTGAATACAATGTCTGCCATCCTCCGAAAATTTTATTACTCTGAATATGTGTTAATTCGGTCATCTGAAAATTATTACATTTAATTTTCAATGTGGAATACTGGTGGGATATATTATTTACCAGAACATGAGACGTTAAGGTTAGAAAGCAGAAAATTATAAACTTGGTTAGAAAAATATTAAAAAAAAAAAACATGTCAAAAGTTTAATAACAGTTTTATATTTATTTGGTACAAATTTCTCGAAAATACTTACTTTGTCTAAACTATGCAATATCTAAACACACATACGTATGTGTGAGATGCTTGTAACCTTGCTTGTGACCTCAACGTATGTACTTTTTGCTCCAGATGTTGGATTTCACGGATATTAGTGTGCATGTATTCTCATGTGGATGTGCTTGTCGCGTATACATATACTGAAGCTATTTGATAATCATTTATATGTGCATTATCATGTTTATTACAGAAAGATAGAGAGCACAGAGTACAGAAAAAAGTTATGTCTTGCATTAATTCTTCACGCCGCTATAATCTTCTTAATCTTGTATATAATCGAATTTATTATTTCTTCTGCAACTGTTGCTTCTTGTGCGTGATAGATCGCTTTGATAAAATCACTTTTGTAGAATACGGATCGGACTTTGTATGTTTTGACACATTACTTGTTGCTGAAATATAAAATATCAAAAATTTTATAAATTGCAAAAACTTTTTAACTTAAAATTTAATTGTTCAAAATTAAACAATAAAAAAAAGATTTTTTTATACACGTACATTCTTCGAACCGTGGTTCTATCCTAATCACGCTGCCAATACTCTCCCTCGACGATGCGAAACCGCTTATGCGGCTTCCGCTTTTCACAGGCTGATCTACCGAAGCTGCGGAACTCCCGCCTGGACTGGCGGACGATCTTGTTGACGGAAGAAAACAAGGTAATTCGATATTTTTGGCCAGCAGTAATTTCTTAACATACGCCTCAGCCTCCACGTGACGAATCGTGAACTCCGCGATATCTTGAAGAACTAACGCGTTCTTCTGCTGAAGTTCTCGCAATTCCACCTCTCTCTGAGAAGCATTTCGTGATGAAAATCGTAGAAGAATGTGATCTAATCGCGGGCGGATTATCATCGTACCTGTTGCAAGAGAATGATATCGTCCGTATTAGAGATATACAAATTTTGTATGTCCTTTTGCGCCTTATGAAGACTCTTGTCGGCTCTGGTTATCTTCTCCCTTTGCTCCACGGTCTGTTTCTCGATACCCGACAAGTAATGTTGCTTATTTTCCTTCTCTTCCTTTGCTCTCTCAATGTCATCAAGCAGTTGAGTATAATCACTCTGCGCTTTCTGTTCAGTAAAAAAATTGAACATATTAAATCTGTATTTTCCCTAACTTTATATTTTATCTCTTTTTATACAATTTCTTTACGACTAATCGAAAGCTGCTACGTGAAAACACCTGCAGTTCGTCGAACAATTCTTGCAGCTGCTTTTGCCTTCGCTGCAGGTCTTGTCGCGCCTTGTACATCTGCTCGTCGAGCCTTTTCTGCGTTACGTGCTCCGGTCCGTCCTGATCCACCATACTCAGACTGTCCCTGTACTTATCGTTGCACACGTTCACCACGCACAACGTGTTCTCCATGCTGAGTATTTCCTGTTCGGTACGGCCGATAGTTTCATCCAGCTTGTCACCTCGTTCCCGCAACATATATCGTTCCTGAGCGTTCTGTATCTTTAGGTATGCGGTGCTCATCGGCGCTCCGTCGGAAGTAGCGCTTAACATCGCGACGACGTTGTCGTATCGCGCCTGCAATTGCCGTATCCGAGCTTTTCTCTCGGAAATGGCAACGCGCAACTCCGAACACTCGTTACCGACTATTCTCTTCTGCACGGCGAGCGCCTCCTTCTGCGCTGCGATCTCAGCTGTACGTTCCTTGAGCGCCTGCGAAGTAAAAATAAATTAAAGATGCTTTCACGTGATGAAACGCGAAAAAATATCTCGGAAAAGTCGTGGCTTACCGCTTCAAGATGAAGACGATACTTCTCCAGACCGTACACCTTGTCGCTCACATTCGAGGTCATTTGCTGAAGTTGCGACACCCGAAGACGCATTATATTCTCCTCCACTTGTCTGTCTTCGTTTCGGGACTGCGCAGCTTTCAATCGCTTCTCCCCTCCGTCCAACAATAACAATAAGTCCTGTTTCTTATTTCGCAGCCGTTCAAGTTCGATGCCCTCACTCGACAAGCAAATAGACATCTTTCTTATGTCATGCTAAAAAGATAAAAAACAAGGATATTTTCTTTAATTAAGTAATTATAAAATAATTGTATAAAGAGGAAAAAAATATAAATAATAAATAGATTTTACTTCCAAACTGGCAATCTGGTGCTGTAGCAGCTTAGATGTGGCTAGTTTGTCGTTTAACGAAGCTTGCAACTCTTCAACTTTCTTCTGCTTTTTCTCAGCCTCGGTTGTGTCATGTACGACTCCTTTAATTCGCTCAAATCTCATCTCGCATTTATAAACGTTGAATTTTACTTGATAGAGACTTTCTTTCCTTTCGTCCAGAAGTTTCGTCTCTTTTATTTGCAACTTGGCGAGCAGATCCAATTTTTTCTGTTCGCTTTGCATTTGCATTTGCACAATTTTTCTTTCGTTTTCCAATTCTAGGACTTTTGTCGAAGCGCGCAAGATCGAAGTTTGCAATCGACTTAATTCCTTGACAATCATTGACTTCTGTTTTTCGTCATGCTAAGAAAAATAAAAAATTCGTAACAAGTTATTATTATAACTTATTCCTGTTAAAACTACTCTCATCGTTTTGAAAAGATTTATTTTCTGTGTCAGTGATTTAAAATCGATTTTGCGTAAGTAAAAATGTACACACGACGTAGCGTACGTACTTCAACCATCTTTTCCAAGCGTTTTGTTCTCTCTTCGACGTTCAACTTCTGGCTCTCAATTTCTTCCAATGTCAACGTCAAATCATCAATTCGCTTCTTGTAATTATTTATCTTGTTGTATTTATTTTCAACTTCACTCTTCTTGCTCTTTGCATTAACCCGAACTTGCTGAATACGACGCGCCAAGTCTACTACTAATTTTTTCTGAATCTGAACCTAATTGGATGATTATCGACAATCAAATAAATAATTTACAATTTATTGGGAAGTTTCTGATTTAATGAAACAAATATAATTTTAAATCTTTACCAATTGTCTATATATACCTCAATGGTGTAACCACCAATTGCCTCTGTGACTTTGAGTTGGTTTTCTTGTAGCAATTGCAGTTGCCTTTCCGATTGTTTTATTAACTCTTCCAGTTGTTTGTTATTCACAACTTGATCCTGCAAGAATTTCTCCACCTCTTCCAAATTATCTTTTTTCTCCTTGCCAATTTCTCGCAATGTTTCGATTTCCTGTGCGATAACGTGTAATTTATTTTAATATCCAACAGAGAAAAGTAAAAACAACGTACTTTTAAACAATTCTGTATATCATTATCTCTCTGTTGTAGGATAGAAATACTTTGCGTCCACTGATTTATCATTTGTTTGCGCTCTTTCAATGCTTCCATCTGGAATTTTGTACTACGATCCAGAACGATTTCCATCTCTTGTATCTCGTCAACGGCTTTGACGACAGTTTGACGATAAGTCTCAAGTTCGGTGGTTAATTTCTGCCGTTCGTGTTCCAATTCCTGAACATCAAATCAATATCGTAAGCTGTCGCATACGCAGATATTGCACCGTTCATTGTCGCAACTTACTTTCGTACCTTGTATTTCTGTGTGTCCTGCTTCATGTAACTCTCTATCAGCTGATTGTCTTCATCTTTGTGCGCAATTTTCTCTTTCCATTTGCTCAAACTCTTCTCGTCAAAGTTAACAGTTTGCTTCGCTTCCGTCAGCTTGCTTGCCATTCTGAACAGTTGGTTTTCCACATTTGACACTCTCTGATTTATCTCCGTCCATTCTTTTTCAAATTCACGCGCTTCTTGCCGCAAAGACGACTCCGTGTTGTTACTCAGCCGATAAAAATGATCCTCCATCCCCAATTGAGCCAAATGTTCCGTGAGCAGCTTCTGGTTAAAATCGTGCTGTACCGCTATGTCACCTGCGTGCTTTCTGATCATTTTTAATCGTTCCTCCAAGCTCTCAAGTTCCGCGTTTAAAGAAACCTTCTGCTTAGTCTTTTGGGCAATCTGTTCATAAAATAAAAATATTTTGTATGACTGTCTCATTGTCTCAATGTATGTAAATAATATAAATTTTAAGTTGAAGCAACTTTGTAAACAGATATAAACAATAATAAACTGTTTAATTATAAATAGCAGCATGAGAGAGATAAAATAAACATTCGCAAAAGATAAACTTTACTTCTTCTTGCAGACGTTTGTTCTCCTCATTAGCTATCGGAATTCGAAAACCGTCCTGCCACTCCGGTTGGTTTAAAATCATTTCGATAGCGCTCGTCGCCATGTCGGACAGAAAATGTTATTTATATCACTGAAACCAAATATATTCTGCGACTATTTGCAACTCTTTTTACGACATGCCGGCAAGATCCATGATGCATATATCACGCCCATGTAAACAAAGTTAAAATAATCAATAAAATAGCGCGCCACGTTGATTCTATTGTGAAACAGATTTTAGACGCGTTAAGCTTGGGTTTACACGTGACGTACGACTGAGCGAACGAGAACATTCAAACTGACCAATCGCGTTTGGCGAAGTTTATCGAAATT
Organism: Pseudomyrmex cubaensis; assembly: GCA_014825685.1. Taxonomy (NCBI): domain Eukaryota; kingdom Metazoa; phylum Arthropoda; class Insecta; order Hymenoptera; family Formicidae; genus Pseudomyrmex; species Pseudomyrmex cubaensis. The sequence continues at coordinate 13,103 of QVOA01016280.1, forward strand.
GATCCTGTTACGGTTGGCAATTGGCCGATTGGCTCAAATCGAAGATGGTCTCTGAATCGTTGGTCGGATGGAAGAGACGCGGACTAGCCAATCATTTGGTTGCTTTTTTGCGAGAACAAATCGCTGATTGGCTACTCCGTTGTTTCACGCGGTAACGGACAGTAACGGGTCCTGTGTGCAAAAGTCATTTTAAGGTGTCGGTTATGAGACTTACATGAGGTTTACTACTTGCTATATAGCCCTACTATTGCTGCTTGGATGAGAACGCGGAATGAGTAATGGCGGAACTGTGTATTGTTCTTACGCGTAGACTAAAATAATGGATATTTGTATCTTATCACGCACGTCTTGATACGTCAATCTCCGCGTGAAGTTATGTGCCAGGTAAGAGATGTGTTTCTGTCAAACCATCAGTGTGAGACAGTGTCCGAAAAGTGAAACTGATAAACCTCGAAAACAAAAGTTTTCACGTTATTAGTAAAAGTTGGAATATAAGTAGCAAACCAAACTGCCTATCTATCGATATTCGTCGCGATACTGCTTATCTTCCATTGCAAATGGGAAAGATAAATAGATTTACCGTAGATTTATCCTACAGTATAAACAGGATAGAAGATATTTTTGATAACATTTTTGTGTGTTCCTTCCTCTTCTGTGAGTGATGTAAAAAAAAAAAAAAAAAATAAATAAATAAGTAAAAGTCAGATCGACGTGTGTGTACGTGTTACTTGTGCCTGACGAAGTAGCCGATTTTATTGTTCATCATGGTACACGGTATGATACCAAGTGCATATGCATACAACTTTTGGGCCGAGAGGCCCGGGGATGAACCCACAATGGTGGAACTCACGTGCCTGATGCCAAATAGTGTTGTCATACCATTTGAGATCAATCGCAATGTTACCTTAGATCAGATCAAGGAGGTAAACATCTACTTATATTATTTGTATATATAATACATGTGTATATTATTTATATTTGTATTTGTATTATTTATATTATTATGTATATATGTAATATGTGTATTTACTGTCAATTTAATAGGATCTTTGGGAGGAAGCAACTAAATATCCTCTTCACGGAACGCTAAAAGATGCGTCCTCATATGTATTCTCGTGTATCAACTCAAATGCAGAGATAGAAGAATTACGAGATGAAACAAGACGTCTCTGTGATATAAAACCCTTTTGTTCAGTGTTAAAAGTAATAGAACGCGAAGGTATAAAAAGTGATAGGACTTTGGACTCCCAGATTGGTCTCTTGATTGGCAAAGGATTGCACGAGTTTGTTGCTCTGAAAAATTCCGAGGTCAACGATTTTAGATGGAAAATGAGACTTTTGGGAGACGAGGTAGCATTAAGTAGGCAAAAAAAGTCTTGGATAGAAAAAGTACATTATCAGTTTCCTTCGAGAATAGCACCGACACCTACCATACCTAAAAATATTGAAAGTCGTTTGGTTCATGGGAATATTGTTTTAGTTACTAAAATCGAGAACTCAGAGGTAAGATAAAATAATAAAGTGGAACGTTGGGTTAAAAGTTGTCATAAAAATAACAAATGTGTCACATGTCACTTTTTTTATTTCAGGCAACGTTTACTTTTCAAATAGCGCACACCACCACGCCATCCGAATTACTTGAGATGATTCTGAACAAAAGGGCAAACACTTTTAATACTCGTGGTGATCCTAATGACTTTACGCTTAAAATTTGCGGGCAAGAAGAGTATTTGATTGGCGATAAGATCCCGCTCATACAATTTAGTTACATTCAAGACTGCTTAGCAAAGGACCTTATGCCGACACTGGTCACACTCAGCAAACAGAGAGTGCCTGTGGACCAAGATAGCACCTACGAGAATCCGGACGTGGATACTTTGCAGCGAACGAAACCGTCATCGTCTACGTTAACATTACGTAAAAAGGGAAAATGTATTTCGGCGTGGAAACTCGAAGAACCATTCTATTTCACGGTGAATGGAATTTCTCGACTCAACTGTGATGCTATTCATCGTACTGTGGAGGTATATTTTGATTTTTTTTTTTTTTTTTTATTTAGGAAAAAATCTCAAACATTGAAACTTTATAATTTGTTTTCTTTTTGTCTTTGCAGATCGGATTGCAAGCCGGTCTTTTTCACGGTGGAAAATCTCTCTGTGAAAGTCAGAAAACCAAAGAAATCTTCGTAAGTCACGAGGGTAGTTGCGAATGGGAAGAAATTCTTAAATTCGACATTAAAGTTAGAGATATACCGCGCATGGCGCGGTTGTGCTTCGTCTTGTACGAAATAAGTAAAACCGCGAAAGGCTTGAAGAGTAGAAAATTACTCCGAGATTCGAAACAGGAATTCTTCATAAACCCTTTGTGCTGGGCGAACACGACGATATACGATTTTAAGTCCCAGTTGAAAACAGGTGCTATGACGTTGTATACATGGACGTATGCAGAAGATATACAAAATGACGATCTGCTTCATCCCCTCGGGACAGTTGTCTCTAATCCACATATAGATAGAGCAGCTGCTCTCATGTTAACGTTTCCAAAGTAACTATCTGTCTTTTTTGTTTCAAACTACAAGTTGGACACAAGTTGTCCGCGTCATTATATCATGTCTGTTTTGTCATATTATAGTTACGGAAAGGATCAATGTGTTCTTTACCCTACGCCGGAAAAAATGGTTGAATATGCTCAAACATTGCGGGAACAATCTGACGAGCACTCGATGGAAGTGAATTACGAGTCTTGCGTCAACCAACAACAATTAGAGCAATTAAGATTACTGGCCGATCGGGACCCGCTGCACGAATTACACGAGCAGGAGAAGAAAACTATGTGGACATTAAGGCATCACTGTCTCCGTGAGATTCCGACGCTCTTAGCCAAGCTATTACAATGCGTCGAATGGAATGATCATAAGTAAGAGAAAAGCTAACTGATTAATTGTCTACAAAGAGAATTTGTGTGAGAGAGTTTCACAAATTCTTAAAATTACGATTTTGCGAACGTTTTGTAGAGAAGTCGCGGAAGCTACGGCGCTTATACAACAATGGCCAAAATTACCGGTGGAAAAGGCTCTGGAATTGTTGGATTACGCTTACGCCGATCAAAACGTCAGAAATTTTGCGGTTCGCTGTTTACGAGATGTCACCGACGACGATCTAAGTCTCTACTTGCTGCAGCTCACTCAAGCTTTGAAACACGAGAATTATTTGGCGTGTCCTTTGACGGAATTTCTATTGAAACGAGCACTTAATAACCAAAGGATAGGACATTTTTTATTTTGGCATCTTAGGTCAGTATTAACAGTAATTTGTGCGAGAAACTCGTTCGTTATACTCAAAGTATAATACTGTTTTTTTTTTAATTGCTTGATTTTCTCGAAAACGTTCATCAGGTCGGAAATGCAAGTCGGCGCGGTGTCCGTGCGCTTTGGTCTCATACTAGAGGCGTACTGCAGAGGAAGTCAACAACACATGCGATCGTTATTCAAACAGATGAAGTGTCTTGACAAATTGAAGAGCGTCTCGGAACAAGTAAAGCAAAAGAAGGACCGCAAGGCGGCTCTTCAGGGCTTTCAGGATTTTATTCAGGAACCGCATTGCGAGGAGGCGATATCCGACGTTCTCAATCCTCTCGATCCGAGTTTCAGGTGGAAACGTATTAAGTAAGCGGACTTTTTTCACTCGTTGCGCAGTTCACACTTAGGGTCGAAGTACATAATGCTTTTGCATAACACATGAGACGTAAGAAAATCAACCAGTCTGGTTTTCTCCTTCTGATTCTCTTGTGTCTTATGCGTTATGCATTATGCAAACGTCTGAGTTTTGGTCCTTATTTTTCTTGCGCTCTCAATCCTCCGCTTGATTTTCGTCAGGCTCGAAAAGTGCCGCGTGATGGACAGCAAGATGCGACCGCTTTGGTTGGTGTTCGAGAACTGCGATCCTTTCGCGGATGACATTTACTTGATTCTCAAGCACGGAGACGACTTGAGACAAGACATGTTGACGCTTCAGATGTTACGTATCATGGACAAAATCTGGAAGAAAGAGGGTTTGGATTTACGCATGAATCCGTACGGTTGCATATCCACGGAAAATAGAGTCGGGATGATAGAAGTGGTGTTGAACGCGGAAACCATCGCGAACATTCAGAAGGAGAAAGGAACGTTTTCCGCAACAGCGGCTTTCAGGTGACTATTCCGGTATCATACGAGATATGTTAAAGCGATGAATCAACGGACTTTCTTATCGCTTTCTATTTTTTCTCCTCTCGCTTTGTAGAAGAGGCTCTTTACTGGCTTGGCTGAAGGATCACAATCACACGGAAGCGGCGTTGAACAAGGCCATCGAGGAATTTACTTTGAGTTGCGCGGGTTACTGCGTCGCCACGTACGTTCTAGGAATAGCCGATAGACACTCCGACAATATAATGGTCAAGAAGACTGGGCAACTGTTTCACGTGGATTTCGGCCACATTTTGGGCCACTTCAAGGAGAAATTCGGATTCAGACGCGAACGAGTACCGTTCGTTCTGACAAACGACTTCGTGCACGTTATAAACAAGGGCCAAACGAAGAAGGGACACGCTGCCGAATTTCAGAGATTTCAGAGTCACTGCGAACAAGCGTTCTTAGTTTTGCGTCAGCACGGTGGACTCATATTGTCACTATTCGCTATGATGATATCCACGGGACTGCCTGAACTTTCGTCAGAGAAAGATTTAAATTATCTTAGAGACACCTTGGTACGTATACCAATCGATACTCATTGGGTTACATAATTTAGGAAAGAGGAGAAAATACGAACGTTGTATTTAAAATATATTCGATTCCGATGTCCGCAGGTTTTAGAAATGTCCGAGAGCGAGGCGCAAAAGCATTTTAGGAGTAAATTCGACGAGGCTCTCTGTAACTCATGGAAAACGTCGTTGAATTGGGCGTCGCACAACATGTCTAAAAACAATAAGACTACTTGAATAGCGACAATCGTGCGGCGTGATAAGTCTGACACACACCTAAGAATGCGGTCACGATGTTATCTAGAACAATGTGCGTCGTTAAAGGTAACGCTTTCCGACAGCATTCAACGAACACGTCGCGAGTGGTTGCTCGTCTGTTACTTGCGAAGATTGGAGACCGTCGTTCTCGCGCTGTTAGCATCGTCCTCGTTGGTGCCGAAAATCTTCGACTGCGGTTCGGCTGCGTAACCAGTGTAGAATTGAGACTGTATAAAGAAAAAAAAAACAAAGCGATTGTTGCTACTAATATAAACGGACTTGTACTATTTTACAAAGTGATTCCCAATCGAATCAAATATTAGTCTTGTACATTTTTAGAAAAGTATCCCTACGCAACACACACGAAAGCGAATGAATGCCTACGTTCGGTACGAATTAGTACATTCTTTCACGTACGGAACGTAAGGTACATATCATTGAACAAGATTTTTCCTTAAGTTTCGTTTAAGTTAAAAACTTATTTTGGTCGTCCGACTGATCAATAAATTTCTAACTTAAGTCTTAAGTCGCGCGAAAGGGTTTCGTCCTTTGAAACTTATTTAATCGCGCGTGTTCGGTCGAACGGATCAAATTTCGTCTGATTAGATGTCGGTCCGAAGGCGTCGTCCATCACAATATTCCGAAATCCTGTGATGACGCGCAAATATTGCTCATAACAATAAGTTGCAAGGAATCCTTTTTATATTATTGCTCTTATTGAGTCGAGACCGATTCAAAATGTAACATGCTACAATGATTATACACAAATATGGAGACGTTTGTTATAGTTACTTTATTAATTGAGGAAATGTAATAAATCTGAAAGAACATGAGCGACGTTATTTAATTTAACACAAACGAAAAAGAAAGCTTGATGCGGATTGTTTCGATGATGAATGGCCAACGGTTTGTTCCGCGCCGTTTGCAATGACAGTGTGATAGCCCAAAGCAATATCTATTTTACAAAACTGCACATACACACAGACACACACAGACAGACACAGACACACACACAGCACCGGCAAAAGTATTTTGAATGGTATAAAGTAGAAAGTATATGCGATGCGATCGGCCGATGGGACGGCGATCAAAAAATTAAATATTGAAAAAATATTTCCTTTATAAATATACAACCGCGTGGAAATCTGTACATTAATTACACTGATTTATATAGGTAGTACACTGCCGACTAATGATATTTTTCTTACACGACGTATATATATGTATATATACGTATATATATATATATTTCTGCGTCTGACAATTTACTCTTTTCTATTAAAGAGAAAAAATCATTTTGCGTTGGTGGTCAGGAAATGGGATTTCCTAATTCACATATATATATATGTATATTGTTGCGTGATATCTCACACATATTCGAAAAAAACATACATATATGTATATACATATATATACCTGGAAGTAAAACAAAAAAAGAAATCACACGGTCTGTGCGAGAGATATATTTTTTGACGAGTATAAATTTACCTACACAAATCTTGTACTAGTACTAATATGGTTTTTGTTTCTTTTTTTAATTTTAAATTTAAATAGTCTCGCATACATATATTTCAATCGCTGTTTTCACGTATCACAAATCTCTACATACACCGCTACGCTTTCTCGAAATGGCTCTAAAAACGCAAGACGGTGCACAACCATATCATCCAGATGACGTGTGATGGTCTTCGCGCCACGTCTTCTTTTTTTTCTTTTTTTTATATTTTCTACGTCACATTTGTCGAGTTCAATGAGAAACTTTATGTACACACACACGCACGCACACATACACATAAAAATACATACAATACACACGTGTGTATGTATACATAAACATAACTTATTAATAATTTTATTTTATTTTATTTTTTTTTTCAATCATATTGCTTTTTATGTTTTGTGAATGGATTTGCGCGAGAGAGACCCCACCAGGGGAGCACAGATAGGGCTTGCCAATACATACGCAATGGGAAACCAATGGAAGGAGGGAGAGCGTTTGCGCCTCCGACCGATTTATATCGTGTACGTTCTCGCGATGTACACAGGTGTATACGCATCCGCGATTCCGTAACTTCGGCGAAAAGGACTTCTTGCTTTCCGAGTGATCTCTACTTGAGCGTGGTTTGTGCTACATATATATATATATATATATATACATATATATATATATATACATATAATTATTAAATTATTTTACGCGGCGAATAAACCTAAACGCGTTTCGTTTTCTTCTCTCGGAGAAAAATAATTCTTTTATACACACACGTACATAATTGTCGTCTCTCAATAATAATTAGAATATGTAATTTTGTACGACGTGCGTAAGTCTGTATTGGTCTGTTGTAAATAAAACCGATCTCTCTTTCTCTCTCTTAAACTCTCCTTGCACTCTCACTCAATTGCGAATCATCTCTGAGGAATCGCGCGCTGCGGCGAAGCGTTACACGCTTCTAATTGGATTAGAGACGAAGTCAGTGTCGGTGAACCTCACCGAAAAAAAGGGTAGAGACGAAGTTACGAAGACAAGTAAGAAAAACGAGGAGCAAAAATAAAAGAAAATGACGGCTACCGAGGAAACGGAGCCGTTGATACCCTCAACGCCGACAACTTCCACCAGTAGCAAAATTCACAGAGTCACTTATCACACGATTTCCACTGTGAGTATCAGCGAAATAACGTGCCACAAGTGTTGCGAGCTTTGCGAACAAATATTTTAAAATGAAAAGATAGTTGTTTTTTTTTTTTTTAATAAAAGTTTATATCATTCGCGTTGAAGTGAGAAGATGACAAAAAAAAAAAAATTCTATTACGATCGTTGTAGGACGAGAGGAACGCGTCGCACGATCCGAGTCCGGAGACCTCCTTCAGTTTAAAACCGATTACGAACAATGTGAACTTCGACCACGAGATTTACAACAACAGAATCACGTACACGTGGAGCGATGTGAACGTTTACTACAGCACGAAAACCGACAGGATATGGGATCGGCTGATGTTCAGGCCCAGAAAATCCGTCGCGCAAAAACACATACTAAAAGATGGTAAAAAGACTGAAGAACCGTAAAGTTTTCTTTAAATCGTCACAGTTTTTCGCAAAAACTCTGCACACTCTGCTTGTTATATTTTTTTACTCACTAAGGATTTTTATAAGTAACAAAAAAAATTTACACAAAGTAATGAATAGCAAATTTATGAAGAAAGTGCAATGTCACATTTTTCTCGGACGAAATAAACAATAATTTTTAGTACGCGGAGTGGCGTATTCCGGCGAGTTGCTCGTAATTATGGGCGCGTCGGGCGCGGGCAAGACAACTCTGTTGAACGCGCTGACGTTTCGTTCGACACGCGGGGTATCCGTGTCCGGTGTGATGGCAGCCAACGGCCAGAGAGTAACGGCAGGTGTCCTTACCTCGAGGATGGCCTACGTGCAGCAGGACGACCTGTTCTTCGCCACGCTAACCGTGGTGGAACACCTGATGTTTCAAGCGGCGGTGCGAATGGACCGGCACATACCTCACGCACAAAGGATCAAGAGAGTGAACGAGGTCATCAACGAGGTATTTCGACGATCGCGCTGCAGAATAGAATACGTACGAGCGAGCGCTAAATATCTGCAAAATAACTGACTATCGAGTTGTTGAATACATGAGCTTTGACTGCAAAATTTTTTCTTCTTTTTTTTATACAAGAACTGATGTTCCTATATTGATATGTTTACTGACTTTACAAGTACGTATTTTGTAAATTTGTTTGTCACACACAGACACACATACACACACACAAATATTTTTGTACAACTCTTATGAATATTCTCTTTCGAAAACAGCTCGCTCTTACCAAGTGTCGAAATACCACAATCGGTGTACCCGGTAAAGTAAAAGGTCTTTCGGGAGGCGAGATGAAGAGATTGTCTTTCGCCTCCGAGGTTCTGACCGATCCCCCGTTGATGTTCTGCGACGAGCCGACGTCCGGTCTGGACTCCTTTATGGCCCATCAGGTCATTTCCATCCTAAAAACATTGGCGAGTGAGTGTGCGTGAACGAATAAGAAAAAAGAAAATCTTGCAAAAATTATTTGGCAAGTTGCAGGGTTAACACAAACTTTGAACGATTTCGATAGAACGTGGTAAAACAATCGTTGCTACTTTGCATCAACCCTCGTCGGAGCTGTTCGCTTTGTTCGACAAAATTTTATTGATGGCCGAAGGAAGAGTCGCTTTCATGGGTACAGCCGCGCAAGCTTGTTCTTTTTTCAAGTCGTAAGTTTTCCGGCAAACAAGTATTTACTTCAAAATTTTATATTTCTTAGAAATATTTTTTTTTACATATTTTATATAAGGCTGTAAAAAAATCTCACAAAACAACTCGTGTAATCCTCGTTATTAAAAAAAAATTGTTTAACGTGCGTATTACTAGAAAATCAGAAACGTTAATAGAACAAGTAAAAAGAAAAAAATCTACACACAGATACTAAATACACAGTTTGAAACTAAATAATCGTTATCGTCTCGTCGTCGTTGTTTACGACATTTGATCTATCGTAGGCTCGGTGCTGCGTGTCCTAGTAACTACAATCCCGCGGATTACTTCATACAAATGCTGGCGGTGGTGCCGGGACGCGAGGTGATATGTAGACACGCGATTAAAACGACATGCGACACCTTTCAAAGAAGCGAATACGGCATGAAGATCGCCTTGGAAGTCATGGTCCACGGCGAGTTCGAGGATTCTCTCAAACACTCGAAAAATTCAAATCGATCGCCCTACAAAGCAAGCTGGTGCGAGCAATTCCGCGCCGTTCTGTGGCGATCCTGGCTCTCGGTGATCAAGGAACCTCTGCTTATTAAAGTTCGCTTCCTGCAAACTATCGTGCGTGTCTATTGCAATTCTTTTTTTTTTCACTGTTATGCAAAATGAGAAAAAAATCTTTCCCGTTCCATTTGTAAAACTAACTGAAAGATATTAAGATGACAATGTAACCATTTATGTAATCGATTTTAAATGATATTTGTTTTTTTTTTTATTTTTTATATTACATTTTATTATATCCTCTTTTTCAAGAAGAATGTTTTAATTTCATTATCTTTATTTTTGAATTGTTTTTATTATTGCTTTGTTTTTTAATCCGATAATAAGAAAGAGACATAACAAAAGACGGTCTCGCGAGAGAGAACTAATTTCAATTTTCGTCGCAGATGGTCTCGCTGTTGATCGGCGTCATTTACTTCGGCCAGCAAATGGATCAGGACGGCGCGATGAACATCAACGGCGCTCTGTTCATTTTCCTCACCAACATGACCTTCCAGAACGTCTTTGCGGTTATTAACGTGAGACGCGACGCGCAAATTACAAATCAATCGAGTCACAGTAAAAGTTTTGATTCTACATTAAAATTTTCGTGTTGTGCGCACAGGTGTTTTGCGCCGAATTACCGATATTCCTTCGCGAGCACAGAAACGGCATGTATCGCACGGACGTTTACTTCATCTGCAAAACTCTGGCGGAAGCGCCGATATTTCTGGTGATACCGCTGCTCTTCACCGCCATCGCTTACCCCATGATCGGTCTCTATCCCGATGTGAAGCACTTCTTCATCGCTGCTGCGATAGTGGCGCTCGTAGCCAATGTATCGACTTCGTTCGGTAATTTAACAATTTTTAAAAAATACCACGGCAGTTTCTTCAAACTTCTTCATCGATTCACTCGACTTGTTTTGTTTCTCACAGGATATCTAATATCGTGCATCAGCAACGGCGTGGCGATGGCTCTTTCCGTGGGTCCTCCGGTGATAATACCGTTTCTGCTTTTCGGCGGCTTCTTCTTAAACACAGCGTGAGTATGTTTTAAAAAGACGCGATCTATATAAGATAACATCTATAAGAAAGAATCTGCAATAAAATAAAAAATAACTGACACATTGTGTGTACGACAGATCTGTGCCATCCTACTTCAAGTGGTTCTCGTACTTATCCTGGTTTCGTTACGGCAACGAGGCGCTCCTGATCAATCAGTGGTCGGAGATCGACTTCATAGCGTGCACCAGAAACAACGTGTCGTGTCCGAGATCAGGACTCACGATCCTCCAAACGTACAATTTCAGAAAGGAGGATTTTCTGATGGACATTGTCTGCCTGTTCGCGCTTATCTTAGCATTTCGTTTCCTGGCGTTTCTCGCGCTACTGTCGAAGACTCGCCGCTCCAAGTAACATTCGCCGCAAGCAATATCATCATCTCGTCATCCATTCGTCATTTTGCGAATGAAGACAGCGTCTTGTAAGAACCGCAGGTTGTTCTTCTCACACGCTTCTATAAAACGTAGTTTTCAATAAATAAATAATCTTCACACATAAAAAAACGTTGTATTCTCTTCCCTTCGTTTTCATGAATAAAGCGCATAAAAACTAGCGAGTCATTGAGACTCAATTTGTCAAGTTTCTGAATGACCCGATATCCATACAATACGTATAAAAAAAAAAATGTTACAAAAATCTACAACCGCAGATTTGGATCTGCAAGAGCGTGAGAATCGTTATAAGATCTTAAGATAATTCACATACACACGCGCGCACACACATAAATCTCATATATCGCGCGTTGACCGCAAAAAATCGCGCAATAAGAAAAAAGTGTGCCTCGAACGGAACAACGCACCGCACGTATTTACGTACACCTACGTTGTTTCCTATATCGGGGTTTACGTCTCTTTTTCGTTGACATCTAGATATTATTACAAACCGGTTGCGATGTATACCGTGCGACCGCGCGCAATATACGTATTAAGAAACAAATCTTGGAAGACATTTGGAGATCGTACACTTGATCCCGTTAAATATGCCTTTGCATGAACTTGCCTTTCTGTAGATACATACATGCATACACTCGGTTGTTCGTTCGCATCCTGTCTTGGGACACTTGGGAGTGCTCCAAGAAAGAGGTAACGTGAAAACGAACAAGTAGCTGAATCGAGAAAAGTGAATTTTCGAGCTGTCGAGAATCGGCGCAAGAGCCGATCTCACACGAGAAGACATCAATGATGGAAAAACCATTGAGTGCGCGCATATAATATTTCGTAACCATGCTCGTTGCGATTAGATACAACGATATACGATTAATTCCTATGGCGAAATAAGATCGGCTTGAACTCTCTCGCCACATGTCTGTCTCGCTTGACGTACATATAAGGTTTCGGTTTTCAATTACCGCACGAGTCGCGAACGTTTCCTTGCAGCGCGAAGGGGTCATTTTTCGGATACGTGAGTGAAAAAAACCTTGAGACTTACGCATGCGACGCACACAGATATATTCTCGTTTGCGCGAGTACAAGTTACACAGCGCCAGTTTTGCAAAACAGTTATATGATTAATGTTTACTGAATCTTATTTTTATCTTATCGTAACCATCGTCGAAAATTACATGCAATTATTGCGCAGAACATTGAAATATTTGGAGAGACTCGACGTTTTTCTCTTCTTCTCTCGCAAAATATAATCGCAACAAAATTTCGCACTTGAGAATTCAAATAGCGGATACAATTTAAAATTTGTTAGCAATTTTTTTTTAATCGGAATTGAAAAAATATCGCAGCTCGACTTTGAATGTCAATATCTGGAAGAAGAAATTCAACAAAATACACCGAAGGGTGTGTTTTGCAATTATTCAAGTTTACAAGAGTTCCCCCCGATACATTGGTGAGCGATACGTATATTCAGTTGCGAACAAAGGCGAAGAAGGGAAGCAAGCGGATATCGAGTGGTGGTAGTAGCACGGCTGACGAGAAGCAAGTGCCGGGGACACGCTTTTAGTGCCGATCTTCATCTCGTGCCTTTTTCGTCTCGTCCGAGCTTTAGAATTTATATAGTAATACATATTGCGCAACGTAAAACGAGAGACAATGCTTTCTTGGCAGAATCTGTCTGTTTACGCGATGGACCGGCATACCGTGAGCAAGCAGATCATCAATAGCGGTACTTTGTGACGATAGTGACACGATGTGCGCAATTAAATTGTCAATTTTTTTGTTCTTTTTTTTCAGTCCGAGGTGTGGTACGACCCGGCGAACTCACCGCGATTTTGGGAGGCAGGTAAATTATTACAAATTATTACACGCTGTCATTTGCATCAACTGCATGTGTACTTAGTCTAATGAAATTACTTTTTGCCCATGTGACGTTTTCACAATGTAGCGGCGCTGGAAAAAGCTCGTTGATGACCGCATTGGCATTTCGCACGGGATGTAAGTAAAATCTTTGCAAGAGATTTTTTTCAAAGTGCACGTACGAAAAAAAAGAGAAAGAAAATGAGGCTTCGTTTTACCGTTCGCTTTCAATTGATCGTTTTTCACTTGATTTAACAGCCGGTATTGTGGTGCACGGTGACATTCGCGTCAACGGCGTGCCGACCACTTCCTCGTACATGAAACGTCACAGCGGCTTTATGCACCAGGAGGACTTGTTCATCGAGACGTTGACAGTATTCGAACACATCTGGTTTATGGTGAGCTCTGCTAAGTTTTTTTTTTTTTTCTACGTTTCATTTTAATAGAAATATTCTACACTTTTTTTTTAACGCTCCTCGCACATCAGGCTAGAATGAAATTAGACAAGAGAATTCGCACCTCGGACATCCGATTGAAGATCGATCGTTTGCTCAGAGACGTCGGTTTGCTCGAGAGACGCGACACTCGCATCGGCGGCGGCGACGACGACAAGGTCTTGTCAGGCGGAGAGAAGAAACGATTAGCTTTCGCCACTGAAGTAGGTTTAAATTTAATTTCCGCACGAGAGATTTTGCGCGACTGACATTTCGTTCCTCTTTTTTGTTCAGCTACTGACCGATCCGGAGATATTGTTCCTGGATGAACCGACCACGGGACAGGACGCACACTCGGCCGGCGTCCTCGTGTCGCACATGATGTCCTTCGCGTCGCGCGGCCGCACGATCCTGTGCACCATACATCAACCGAGTTCCACCATCTTCGGCAACTTTCATCGCATAATCCTTCTGGCTGGCGGCAGAGTGGCGTTCGCCGGCAGCAGCGAGAAAGCGATAGAGTTTTTCGCCAAGTACGTTGTTTTCTCCCCTCGTTCGTAACGTGCTGAAATCTAATCGAATGTCGTGATTGGTCATTGTTGCATATATCGTGTCGCATATAGTCAAGGCTACGTGTGTCCGCCCAATTATAATCCGGCCGATTTTTTGGTGGCAACTTTAGCGCTCGCACCCGGCGACGCGGATGGAATAGTCGCGCAGAAGATCTGCGACGCGTTCCTCACGAACGAGGCGTGCAACGAGATCGACGTCGCGTTGCAACGGGAGCGCGACACCGCTCGTTCACAGTACGCCGTAAGCAGCTCGCGATGAAGTACATAGTAGAAATGACGATATACAGTTGTTTTTAACAATTAAACGAACTTTACATATCTCTGTTTTTTGTTTTTCAGCGCAAAGAAGATATTCGAGACTCGTGCGCCTTGTAAGTATATCTTTTCTCTTTCGTTTTGAGAAATTTCATCAAAGTATTTTTACTCACAATGTTTATTCAGTGAAGGACCATGTTGCTGGTTGCGGTTGTACTGGCTGATCCATCGTGGATTCTTGCAAGTCCTGAGAGATCCCTCGGTGCAGTTGATCAGGATATTGCAGAAAGTGGTGAGATCCTCTTGAAATCGTTCAAGTGATTTCTTCGAATACGGGAGGAAAACAAAACAACCTGGAGAACCGAGTAGATTTAAATCTTACTTCGAGAAATTGGCGAGATTCTTCACGAAAACATTAAAGACGTTTCACACTTGCAGTGCATCGCAACGACCGCCGGCCTGTGTTTCGTGGGAGCCGTTGAGCTTGACCAATTGGGCGTTCAGGCTGTACAGGGTGTGATATATCTCCTCGTGTGCGAGAACACATTCTTTCCCATGTACGCGACCTTGGCGTTAATACCGCAGGAGTTGCCGCTCCTTCTTCGAGAGTACAAAGCGGGCATGTATTCCGTTCACCTTTATTACATAGCGCGTATGATATCGCTGGTGAGCCTCATTATTCGCACGTTCTCGCTCGATTTTGATTTCTTTGATCCGCGAGTTGAAAATTTTTTTTCAGATACCCGGTTTACTGGTGGAACCGCTACTGTTTACCGCAATAATGTACTGGCTCACCGGATTGCGTCCCGCGATGGATGCCCTCGGCTTAACCATGTTGGTAGTTATAATGACGATAAATGTGTCCACCGCTTGCGGCAAGTATACGCGTCGTTGATTAAGAGTTCCGCGTAGCGATTCCATTGTATGTCACATATGGTCACGCGGAATTTTTACACTTTAGGATGTTTCTTCTCGACCGTTTACGGAAATGTGCCGCTGGCAATGGCGTACCTGGTGCCGTTAGATAACATTCTCATGATGACCATGGGTCCTTTTATTAAACTCGGGTATTTATCACATCATTACGAGTGATATTGTTTGTCTAAAATACTTTTTTTTTTTATCAATAGAAGACCAAACTATATTAATTGAAAAATTTACATTACAGTTTTGCGTGTGAATTTCTTGATTAGTTTTTGTTGTTCTATTCGCTTGATGACAGCTCGTTGCCTGTATACGTTCGATGGGTGCGATATTTCTCCTGGCTGCTGCACTCAACGGAAGCTCTCAATATCGTCCAGTGGAGAGGCGTGCACAACATATGTAAGTCACACATGAATTCAAACACACCGAGCTTATCGTGTCTTCTACAAGATGTGTGACGGATTTGTGTCTTATGTCGAACAGCCTGCGAAATCACCCAACCGGAACTGCCCTGTCTCACCGACGGCGTCGAGGTGTTGGACCGTTACGACTTCGACGAGCGCGACTTTTGGCTCGACATCGTTCTCATGATTCTCCTTTACACCGTCTTCCATTTGTTGGCATGTGTGTTCTTGTGGAAAAGATGCAAATCGAAATAAACATATATCTATTTAAAAAAAAAAAAAATACTAAACATTATACATAATTGATGATAACACGCACACTCTTCTGTAAAATATATGGAAACAATTTTCGGACCCTGTATTTATATTTCAAATTCATAATCCACTTTCGTCAACTCGATAAATACTAAGACGATGATCTGCACTTCTGTCGCGAGGAGGTTGTACATATATTATGCAAGTAGAAAAATTAATATGTAAGAGATTGCGCAAATAGAAAATTAAATATGAAAGAGAAACTCGATTATTAATCTGTCGCATAATATTAGACCGGCCTGCGATTCTTACCTGAGAGCCAGTGTCCACGGGAGGATCACACGGACGTGGAGTACTTTCAGTCCTCGAGTGACGATCATTGTCGCAGGTTATAATCGCGAAATCTCTAGAAGTTCGTTGTTTTGAATTTTACATCAGCATCGCACAATAAATAGTTCCGATTGTTTTTTCTGGTCGTTAGAACTGACAGTTATAATCTTTTTTGTTTCCAATACAAACCGCATCGATTGCAAAACGTTGAAACTTGCGCTCCCACGTTCGGACGGAGTTCCGATTGGTCAGCGCGCCGCCATTACGATCGCTCGCAACCACGGGACCGAACCCCAGGCAGGGAAATGATCTCCAGCGACCTCTTGGTCGCGGAGTCAGTAGCGTAAGTTGGTGCAGTTCTGGCCATGTTACCAATGCGGTGCTATCTACTCGAGGTAGTGCGTAGTGCCAGGTAGTGCGAGGTGGCGAGTGGCGTTTTCTCGTTTGTTTCGCGCGTCCGGACGACGACCGGACGCGACACATATACGAACGTCGTATCATGATCGCGTATACCTGATCCGGCGTCTGCGTCACGTGTACGTGCCTGGTGTTACAAGATTACCCTTAGCGTGAGAGGTGTCAAAAAGTCTGGGTAGAGAAGGTGGAGAGAGCGTCAAAACAGTATTACACGCGAGAGAGAGAGAAAAAGAGAAAGAGAGACGGGAGCAAGTGTTATCGCTAATAATGTGTCCCGAAACGACGGCCGCGGCTCGTCGCCGTCGAACGAGTCAGGACGCCCGGACGAACGAAGCCATCATCATCACGTCAAGCTCCCGATGCGACGTTGGACGCGGATGAGAAACGGCGCTTTGCGTCTTCGTGGACTAGCGGAGGCGCTGCGAACGACGACCGCAAGCAGTGTGCGATATTTCCTGCGTGTGAGGTAACGTGCATGTAAGGCTACGAGTTTTTCTTCTACATTCCGAAATCGCATTTGCTTCGCATCAAGCGCCGGCTATGATCTCGGTACGTCTTTTTAGGCGCTCTTCCGCCTCTTCTAAATTTTTTTTTCTCCTTTATCACGCCGATATGCACGTTCTTTTCTCCCCCTCCTTCTTCCTTTTCTTCTACGCTCTCGACCGCGACGTACACCGCACGTATGTATGTACGTACGTTTTGTGAATGTCTGCGATTTCGCCGAAGAATCTGTCGTTGTGGTTTTTGAGAAACTCGTTCCGGTGCGAGTTTTGCACCGGACTTCGCGACCACTCGTCACCTTTGTACAATTTCTTTAAAGTATCAGGTCTGTTTTTTTTTCCCTGAACTGGCTGCACTAGTTTATCTTTTTTCTTCTAATATGTATAACAAAAGATAAACTCTGAACTAGCGCAGCCAGTTTAGGGAAGAAAAAAACAGACCTATGTCGCATTGGATTTCTTGTTTCAGAATGTGCGCTTTTCTCCGTATCAGTCACGAAAAACCTGGCTTGCGCGCGCTGGCTTTTGCCAACAGCTTTTCAACACGAGGAACACGTCTAGCTCTCGTCCCTCGCTTTCCCTTTTGGATTTATGCTGAAAAATACCTTAATGTGACAGAGATAAATGATTTTTCGACGAACCAATTTTCACACGAAAGGCAAGCGCGTCGTTTTTCCTCCCATCGTCTCTCTCTTCCGCGTGCGTCTTCTCTCCCGGCGAACTGTTTATCAGAAGCAGTCCACGATGATGGATATCATCTCGCAATAATAAACGGGGCGGCCGGGATCGCATGTCATGTATACACGTACGTAGAATGCATCATCGTAGAAGGCACGTGCGTGGCTCGGTTGTTATCGCTCGTTATTATTAAGCTCGATTTCACTAAACAAATATCGCGTTGCACGGAGAGAGCAAACGGTGAAAAAAAATTCTGGAAACGCCAACCAAGTTTTTCTCAACGCGTCTCTTTTTTTTTCCGCTCTCTTTGACATGTGTTGCGACGCGTATTTTTGAGAATGTGACATTTGTTGTCTCGCACAACGAAGAGCGATGAGATCTTCACGAGACTTCGACGCGTCGAATCTGATCTCAGAATATCGCGCTGTCACGTCGGGAATTTTTGAAGATAATGGCGAGATAAAAATAATCGCAAAAAAGCGCGACCGAGTATTTTCTTGTTTTCTTTGTGATTTTTCCGCAAGGTGTATTCTCGCTCTCCGTCGTGAGGCACAATCTTTTGACCTTCAAACTGAACCTTTGTTTGTTTTGTTTACGTTAGATATCTATATCTCGTCCGTGTATGTGTATCTTGCACGTGCCTCTGGATTTAGAGAAAACCCGCGAGGAGAGTTGCTGTCTTCAAATTTCTTCCGGTGTTTTCGAATGTACCGAATGTGTTTGTTAGGATGACAAGGGATCGCTGCTTCAAAGAACCAGATTTTTTAAGAAAACAAAACTTATTTGCCACAATTGTTATCTTCGAGATTATTTTCATTCCCAATATCCGGAGCGTGATAACGAAATTCTGAAATCAAATTCAATTTCGGCGCGTTCTATAAAAATCTTCTTCAGTGAGGGACAAAAAAAAAACCATCTCAGTGTTGCACAGAGTGTGTGTTATTATAAATAAAACTTGTGTTTTTTATTAATACACCTTGCGCAAAATATCTCGTGAAAAAAAATATTCACCCCGTTCGGATATTATCGCACAGTTTAAATAAAACCTGCGTGCACATGCGTGATCGTATTTCAAGGTTTGAAGCGGCGCGTTTTGTTCTATTTTTTTTTTTTTTTCCCGATCACCTCGGTGGAACGACCGTTTTCTGCTAGCGGTAGATCGCGATGCGTTCGCATCGATCGAAATTATCGCGCGATAGGTGTGGCTATACATATATATGTATATATGTACTATTTTTTTTAAATCGAAGATAAGCTCACACACACGACGATAACGCTTTGCCCCGCTCGTTACATCGACGCGCGTCGCGACGCGCTCGCGTCTCGTTCTGTCAGAGTAGCCATACATCATCTTGCAATCTTGTGTGAAATAGATAAGATCGCACTGAAAGTTCTATTAAAGATAGCTTTCTCTCTCTTTCTTTCTTTCTTTCTTTCCCTCTCTTCTTGTTCTTCTTCTCTTCCTTTTCTCTTTCTTTTCGCGAGCAAGTTTTGCACTCGCCGCTTTTTCCAATAAAGACGCACGATCTAGCTGTGCGCGGCGCTGAATGGCTTCGTATTTCGATACGCGCGTCTGCACGCGATGCTCGTTCAGCTCGATCACGGTTTCCACTACGTGCAGGTTTTTCTGTTAAAACCGTAAAAAATAAACGTACGTTGTGAAAAACAAAAAAAAGAAAACAGCTGTAGTTTTTATTATTAGCACAGTTTTTTTCAACACTTGTTTCGCGAAAAGAAATAAATGTGTGTGTGTGTGTTTTTACATGATTAATACAATAAATTAATATTATATTACACTGCACTTACACATGCACTTATATCTCTCCAATAGTAAATTGGCTTCAACACATTCACAAGCTAAATAACTCACGCTAACGCAAAAAAAGAACATCTTCCAACTTTTGCGTGTATAGATACGTGCGCAGCGCCTTTCGTTTCTCGCATGAAACCACGTCAATTCGTTTAATGACGTTAATTCTGCGGATGCCAAGATGTCGTTCAAGAGAACTGCTGCTTAGTGAAAAATTCTCGATCATGCGAGGTCGTGTAGTAGTAGCAGCCGGTCGGACATGGTTTGACCGGGAAAATGATCGCGACTCGCGAAAAATATCGCGATTATTTTACCAGTGTAATAACTTTTACGGAATTTTAAAGAGAGTCACTGTGTTCGCGCGCGTTTTTTCTCAGTTCACGACCTTTTTTTTTTTTTCTTTTTTATATGTGTGTCAACTCGTTATTAGCCCACTTGGGATAAAATCGGATTTACCGAATTCGATAAAATCGATCGGATAAAACGAATCGTTAAAATCGCACGTAAGTGTGTTTTTAGCGTTTAAATTTTGTTAGATTGTTTTCACACAACTTCGCTCGATTTTTATATTTTTAGTTTATCTATTTTCAATGTATTAAAAAGGTCGTTTAATGGACGTAATTTTTGTGTTTTTAAAAGAGACAGAAATATCAAATATCACAATTTAATATTGATCGAACTGGGAATCTCAATTGTAATTAATGTTGAAGACGACCAAATCTATAAATTAATTATTATTTATAATATTTTATTTATTAATTATTAGTAGTACTTATTACTTGATTTTATTACTTTTATTACGTTTTTATTGCTTTTTCGTAAACCGTTATTTTCTGACAAAGACCTTCATTGAAACGTATATTGGCTGGTTTCAGGTAAAGGTACAATGGCTGACGACCGAAATAACCAGCGGAGCTTCGTCAGGCAGCCACACGGAGTGAGTAACATTTTCCCAATAGCATTAATCGTCAATACGGTCAGACAGACCGCTGAGTAGTTGTTTGGGTATGAGAGTCCTTTTAAAATTTTGAACAAAAAAAGTTTCGTCATGTGAACGGAATGCGAACGAGAAAGAACCGAGCACACGGCGCGTTTGATCGTCTTTTCTGAAAAGTTTTCGATCACTACACTCAATTTTGGACAATATAATGTTTTTTTATGGTGAATCCATTTTCTAATTTGCAAGGAATTGCGTAAAAATTCAAGAGATAAAATTTCCATCTCGAGGAATTCCCATTTTCCGAGAGCATCGACGATAACAACAACGACGACGACGACGACGACGACAATATAATTTATTGAAAAGTAGAGAGACGTGGTGGCGTCGAGAGACGCTGCGATCAGACGCGGATGGTACAGTTCGGAAAAATCAATGAGCTGCCGCTCGATTCTCGCATGACTTAACGATCACTTATCGCAAGTGAAACGAGTTGGGAAAAAATAAATGAGAACAAAGTCGATCGCGCTGAAAATTTCTCAAGAAGACTTTCGGTAAACCATCCCGAGAGAGACAGAGAGAGAGAAAGAGAAAGAGAGGATGCTCCGGGTGGCGGTATATAAGCGCGCGGTGGCAGTTTGCGTAAATAAGCAGCTTAAAAATAGTCCACTGAGTACGTTATGCCGGAGAGCAGATAAAGCCTATTCGGCTTTAAAATTACAGAGAGTAATGTTTGCGGAAATTTCTCGATTTTTTTCTTCGTTATAGCTTCAAGGGTTTTTTAAAGCGGATTTTTTTTACAAAGACTGCTTTAGTAGCTACATATACAACATTTAGTTCTCTTTCTCTCTCTCTCTTTTTCTCTCTCGTTTAACTTTATGAAAATATTTCATAAATTGCGCCGACATTTTCACACTTTGCACAATGAGCTGAAATGTTGCTAGGTATGTACTTCGATTTCGCAATCTACAGCGTCGAGTAAAGCACGGTGTGAAATATTTCCATTGTTCTATCTTTTCTTCTTGCAGGCGGTTCTTTTTTTTTTTCTTTTTTTTTTTTCACCGCTTTTAACATCGAGCCTCGCGCTGACCCGTGGCATAATCGCACGCAACGTACTTATTACACTTTCTTGCCTCACAACGCTTGCTCATCGATTACTTCTCCGATTAGTCCACCTACTATGCCTGAATCTGCCTACAGTGACGCAAATCCGGCCGTCGTCGCATCGGGCACCAGCGTGCGTGCGTGCGAGCGTGCGTCGTTCTTATTGAATAAAAAAATAACAGTCGTGTCTGCTTTATCTTCGACAAGCAGAACGCGTCTCTCGAGAGAGAGACTCGACTATCTTGACGATCGCGCGTCTTTGAAGTTTAATAAGAACCAAATTTACAAGAGCAACAAGCAATTTCTCGAGATACAAAATCGAACGCGCGTTATTTTTATAATATATATATGTATATATTTATAAAATATATATATATGTATATATTTTACGGACACACGTCTTTTGTGTATCTTCTTGAGTTGAAACTCGCGTGTGAGAGATCGTTGAGTATTTTTATTGCTGTGTGGATATTTTCTCTATGTGCACACTCTCGCGCGCGCGTGCGTGTCTCTAGTATTTATACGATTAAGCATGATCATCTCGTCTCGAGAGTACCGGTCATTCGATGGTGCGCGAATGTGTTCTTTGCACGGCAGTTGGCAAGTATCCGGAAGTCACGATCTTCAGTTGAAAAAAAAAAAGAACATTCCTCTTGCACGCGGCGCAAAATAAGCATAAAGCCGCAACCATTAATTGATTCTCTCTTCTTTATATCTTCTTCCCCTCCCTCCCCCCTTCGTATTGACATCATCATTGAAATTCTATTCGATTAAATCTCTCACGTCGAGAGCTTCCAGCTGTATTTTTCTTCCAATGCGCGTGAAAATGCCGTTTGCTACTTCAAGTAGATTAAAAAAAAAACACAATGTAATGTCAAGTGTGAAACACACTGAACACACTTGTGTTTTTTATTTTTAGAAAGAAAAAAAACAAAGAAAAAAACATTGAAATTATTTTCTCTGTCGCGTATTGAAGAGTTCATTTATTCCTCGATATGTGCAACAGTACAATACGAATGAATGTGTACAAGCGGTAAATGGTGGCTGAGACACGGAACATCTCGATTTGTGTTGACCGCGTGCGTACGAAATATTGCACGGAACGTTGCACCTGTGCTTGTGAAAGCGGTGCAACGTTGCGCGCGCGCCGCACCGCTGACCCTTTCGATTGACGAAACAAAGCGAGAAACGTCGAAGGTTGTCTGTCGTGTTTATTCGTTTTATTTTAACCGAATGTGCCACGATTCTCTTTCGTCGAGATTTCGACTCGGTTGTGCGTGACGAAAGCATTTGTTCGATCAGGTATCGGCCGTACGAATCTGAATTGTCATTCCGTAAGACCGAAGATCGTACATCAACGTCCCGTCGAAGGAAAATAATGGAAAAAGGTCTGGAAAAAAATCAGGGAAGGTAGAGATTATCGAGTTGAAAATGCAATCTGTTTTCCGTAAGAAAATTCATAAAAGAGAGGAAGAGAAAAGAAAACGAAAGAGAGAGAGAGAGAGAGAGACAATTGAGTCGAGAAATCGAGTTGTCGGTGGTGAAACGTCGCGCGACCATCATCGGCGATGGCGGTTGTTTTGCAGGAGGCAACGACGATAACGATGACGCGATGTCGCAGGAGGGAGTAGTGCGCATCGTGCCTGAGGATTCTCATGGTCGGTTCCTGTTGACAGCCAGTCGGTTGCGGCAGTATCGCCGTGACCATCGAGCCGGTTTATGGCTTCGGACAGTAGCGGTTATACGTTAAAAGATCGTTTCCTGTTCCTCGTCGAGTGTTCGTCTTTTTTTTTTCTTTTTTTTTAAATCTGTCGTTTAAGTTCTCGAGTGCGATGAGGGCACTGGTTCACGACGTCAATCGCCACGATGACGGCACGTCGTCGTCATGATCACAGACGTTCTTAGCAACCTGACAACGTGTTACTTAAGAAACTCTGTGTGAGTTTGATTTTTTTTTATTTTAGTTATGAAACCAAACGGAGAAGAGGCACGCGAGGAGGTTACAAAGTCGAGTGAGAAATAGATCAGAAAAAAGTCTCAGAATTGATCGTTTCCTACTTTTCTTTATCCTGTTATATTCGGTCGTTTCTTTTCTTTCTTTTTTTTTCTTATTTCCTCGTGGGATAATCTATGTACTCGATCTCTGTTTTTTTTTTTATTGCGTCTCGATGCACGTTTTCATGCGAAAACCTGCAACGGATTCTCTTCTGCACACGTTCCTTCTCTCTCTCTCTTTCACGAGAATTGTTTTACAATAGTTACGTTTTCTCGAGATATGATAATTGTTCCGCGTGTAAAGTACATGAATTGTGTGCGCGAATTCATTTCATCTCTCCATAGAATTCGCCGCGAACACTTTCAGCGGCGGCGGCGGCGGCGGCGACGACGGGAACCGGCGCATTGGAAACCAACTATCGGTCGTCGATCGGAGTCGCTTGTTACGTAAAGAGAGTTGGTAGAGCCAGTGAAGCAAAATTATGTAAGTTACTGGCGTTGGGAGATGTGCCGAATGCGGCATTAACATCGGTGCGAAGAAAATCAATGCAAATGGTGTATGGATTGGCGTGAAAAAAAAAATATATATATATGCGCGCGAGTGTCACTTGTCGTGACACGCGATCGAGAGTACAATAGAGTTCTCGTATCGCACATTGTTCGCTCTGTGCGTTTGTCCAATTTCTTGGAAAATATTTCATCTGGTCGTCGGTGCATATTTGCCGTCCGCTTCATTAGACACGTCTTTATGAGTTTATCCTTCAATTGTCTTTTTTCTATCTGCTATTGCGTTGTCATCTTTAAGTGCGTGTGAGACACTTCTGCACTTGCAAACTCGGAAATAATTTTAAAACACTTAAGCGAGTGTTACCGCGAGAAACTCGACGGAAAGAATTGAGAAAATTTTCCTACCGAGCAATTGTTTGTTCACGTCCTTCTATGTTTTAACGTAACGTATTTTTACACTCAGCTTTAAATTAAAACTTATGTGCGATGGCATATTTACTAGTAATACACACGTACACACACACACACACATGACTTCCCCCAAGGCAACTTTCGATAATATTTCTGTGAAATGGCGAACGCACATAACGCTTACCGGAACTTGATATTATCGACGTCGGAACTGCGCACCGCGTGAGTCGGCCGCGAGGCCGGAAACGGCGGTTCGCGGTCATTAGATAGGATAACAGATTTCGCGAATTCGGGACCTTGCGTAAAACAAACAAACAAACAAAAACCCGGTTATAGTATAGCGATCAAGAGAGTTAGCGATCGGTAGAGACCGATCGAGATTGCTTTAGACGAGAGAAACTCGTTTATCGATTCTCACAGAATTAATAAACACGCGTAAATCGATACAAGCCGATTAGCATAAGGTTGCGGAATGTCGCGACAAACATTCTTTGAAAAACAAATTGTGTGAATTGCGAGAAAAAACTTTTTATGTTAATTAATTCCCCTCTCGCTTCTGACATCACGCTTCGATTCCACGTGATCGCGAAACGGGTCAGATACTTGACGAGCCAGTGGATCTATCTGATGGGGAAGGGGGAAAAAGTTTCTCTCCCGCGTTCGCATTAGAGTGCGGCCGGAAATGGTGTAAAACTATAAACCTCTTTCGAGAGAGCACCCGCGCGCTATTCCGCACGCACGTGGGACGGACGTAGAATAGAATCGTGAGCGGAGTTTGACGCGGAGTCTGTGATGTTGACGTCGATGATCCCCGAGGGTGAGAAAATGAGTTCGTTAACGAGCGAGAGTCCAACCCAATATATATATATATATATATGTACACACGTAAATATACTCTTCCTGATTCGCTTGTTCCTTCTCGTCGCTTTTCCTGGCAGTCCGGTGAGAGAGGAAGGGGGAGAGAAGAGTGAGACACATGACACAACGGGAAGAGGATATCGAATGTCGATTTACGATGCGAGACACGCGCATTAAAAGACACACCGGCATGTTAAGGAGACGTGTCGCACGCGAATATGTCCACGTAATTATTGACCGAGCTCCGCACTACTCGGTTTGGTGACCCACTTACCGTTGACAACGTCTATTCTCTTCTGACCTACATCGTCATCGACTCGCTCAATCTCGTCCAATCTGTTTTCCGTACGTAGGAACATCCGATCGACTCTCGCGGTGCCGCTTATTATTACACTCGCTATGCGATACCGGGAAAACTGCGAACAGCTCGAGAAACAATTGCATGCAACTCTCTCAGCGTTCGACGATTCTTGAATCTAATCCTTCGAAGGACTGTGATTGGGTTTCGCTTCTCTGACCTATTCCACTGACGTATTTCACTGAATAATCAAGAAGTCTCAAAAATGGTTCTGGTTTGAATCTGCGTTGGTAGTGTCATTTTTATACCGACGTTTCGTGACGTCAAATCAAAAGGTCGCTTTGCAAAAAATATGACGTACTAAATATGACGTTACATATGTATTTCAATTTGTTTATTTTTCTGGTATATTTATTTTATTTATTATTTAAATATTTATGTGATTGCGGATACAAAACTCTTACGAAACAAATACAGACCCGTCGGCTTTCGAGTAATCCCTCCCACAGCCATCGTCAACAAAGGGTTGATCTCCAACGCTCGCATCGAGAATAAATTCTTTCTCTCCGATTCTTTTTTTTTTCCTCTCACTTCCGTGCGATACATCCGATCGAGATTTTATCTCGAACGGAACAAATTCCATTCGTTTCTCGATGTTGGGTGCGTGTTACAAGCACGGAGAACTCGAAGCTGCATATTCTCTGGCAGCACGCCAGACTTTATTCAACTTGCGCCCGGCGAAGAGGAAAAGGAGGAACGCGCCTCAACATCTCTCCAGAACTCCGGTGCCGTCACCTCCGCCACTTCGACCGTCGGGCTTGGAATAATTCTTGGCGAATATCCACGAGAGAGAGAGAGTCTCCGTCTGCCGCGTTTTCGCGTCGCACCGCCGCGACTTTTCGCGGCGTGCATCACGGCCTCGGATTTCTATTTCCGTGCAATTCGAACCCGATCCCGGCTTTTCGGACAAATTGCGCGACGTCCGTGCATGCCGGGAGGTCGGATCGCCTATTAATATACCACGTGTACTATAATCTCGCGACAAGCGAGACGCGTATATACATTCCGATCGGTGGCAGGCAACGACATCGATGATGTCACGTGGTTTTGCGATCGGAAAAAAACTCGATTAGTAATAAACAAAATAACACACGCAGTTCCGCGCGAAAGTTCTTTTCTTGGAAGAAAAGAACTTTCTATTTTTTCTTATTGAAACGAGATAGTAATTGAAAGTGAACGAAGTCAGCGAGTCCGCTTTAAATATTTGACCTTTTCGCATGTCTTTGACTTCGTTTTTTTTTTTCAAGCTTCCGGTTTAACTTCGTTTTATTGTAAACAGGTAGGTCACACGTCTCCCCCGCCGCCAGCACCAGGGCCAAGTTCAGGCCTCGGTTCGGACGGTTCGGCGTCTCCCCGTTCCGTTCAAAAGGAGAATTCTCCACCTCGTGGTCCTCGGACTCTCCTGCTCAGGCGTAGCGAGAACGGATATGGATTCACGCTGCGACACTTTATCGTCTATCCACCCGAAGCCTGCTGTGTGAGTTATTCATCAGAAATGAAATGAAAAAACAAGAGATAAAAGAGGTAACGATTGGATTGTATAGATGTTGCCGGGACACGAGAGGACGAAAATCGACGAGCCGATGGACACGATCTTCGTGAAGCAGGTGCGGGAGGATTCGCCGGCGGCTGAGGCGGGATTACGCACCGGTGACCGCGTCGTCTCCGTTGACGGAATGCCCACCCGGGGCGAGCAGTACGCCAGTGTGGTGCAACGCATTCAACAGGCGGGACCATGGTTGCGTCTCCTTGTCGTATCCAAGGAAGACGATATTTTGCAAAAAGTACGTTAAAAGTTTTTATATTGCGAACTAAATGTCGCAGAGAATAACACTGTAAAAATTCGAACAAGTTTCTATCTAAAAGAAATGTTTTTCTATTTTTTCTTTTTTTTTTTTTAATTAACCTTTACGAGAAAGTAGATTTTTTCAAGATTTTTTCAGTTTCTTCAATTTGTCATAGTTATTTTTACTCGCATAATAACACGAGACTGTGGTAAAACAGATATATAATAAATATATTTAAATTTATATATTTCATTTAATATTTTATTTAAAATTTATATATTTCTTTTTCTAGTATTTCGGTGACACGGCACACAATCCTGAGACGAATCAACGGCCGCGGTTGCGTTCTCCGGAAAGAAGTTTGTCGCAGAAGCAACGCAGATCGGTCAGCAGCATGATCCCGGGTCCGTCGGCAAGAGCACGGCAGGTATCCTGGGTCTGTTCTTTATCTTCATCTGACAGCTCAAATCATCACGAAGAAGCGATCTGCAGGAATCAGCATCAACCCGTTTACGCGGACAGCAGGATGCCCATGTCCCAAATTCAATCGATGGCGGAAACTCAGATGCCGAACACGTCGCAGCAGCAACGAGACGACACAAGCGCGACGTACGATCCTTCGGAAGAGTCGAAAGTTTTGGGAAGGAAGTTGTCGCACGAAGACGCCGTGAAACAAAGTGGTCGTTCGTCACTGGACTCGAGATACGATTTGTACGATAGAACGCGGTCCGAGTCGGTTTATTCACGACCGAGTAACGAACAGCTCTACGACAGGATCAACGATCCGATTTACGAGCGTGTGCGCATTAGCGAGCATCATCCGCAGCAACATTATTATCAGCCGTCTCTGCTGCGATATCCGGTGTCGCAGGCGGAACCGCAGGTACCGATCTACCGGCCGGTTAAGCGAATTGTGACACGGCGCGCCAGTGAGGGCAGCGGGACCAATGATTCTGAGACCGCGAGCTACGGTAGTATCGATCTCCTGAGATCGAACGACTCCAGTAGACTGAGTATAGAATCCAGACGGGACTCGTCGCCTGCCGCCAGCAAGGAAAGCATGTCTCCGTACGATTCTAATTCGACTCTCACCGGCAACGAGTGTTCGGACGATTCCGTCATCATGAACAGACTCCGCAAGAGCTTCGAGCAGAAGGCCGAGTTTTTGCGACGGCCGAGTCATCCTATCGGCTGGTCGTCTGAATCGATGCCACCGTCACTGCCAGGTTTCAACCAAGCCGCGGTGATTCAGAGAGAATTCTACGCGAGACCGCAAAAGCTGCAGAGATCGATCTGGCCGCCTGGTCAGAACGAGCAACAACAGAGACAACAGTCGCCCACGAGAAGGTCTTCTCAGGAGAGAAATCACACTCCGAAACCTGCCGCGAGTCTGGTGAACAAACCGTCGAATCAGAGCGTGCAGAGGATAAAGGACGTGGACTCGGAATACAGCAAGTCGTCGCGAAGCGATCAGCAGCTCGGCGACAATCAGTCCACTTCAGATCACTATCCTTATTCGTCGCTCGTCTACGATAACGAAGTCGCGAAAGAGCCGCAATATCGAGGCAAAACCAATTTCGTCAACATCTTGTCGAGGATACAGGAGAACATTAGCACGAACCAGCAACAAACGTCGCAGGAGGCGAGAAACGGTTCTTCGTCGCTGCCGTCTTCGCCAGGACCGGACAAGAAAGCCGACACTCGGTTTCCGGTTCCGCCACAGGGTCTGCAGATCGTCTCGAGACGTGCCAAACAATTCGAAACCGGTCGTTTGCTGAGCGACGAGGACGAGCCCGCGGGCGACCGAACGAATCTTTACAAGAGTGAGTTGTCCAGATTGTCGAACAAGAAAAGTGTGCCGAATGTGGCTGTGCGAAAACGAGAGTTCGAGTCCAAGGCCGAGAGCCAAGAACTGAGAAGATTGCCGGCCAGGGAAACCAAGTCTCTCGATACTGGTAAGATATTTCAATCAAGTGTCAATTTATAATCATCTTCACAAGGTTTTCTAAATAATCACTATTTGCTCTACACGAGTTGGAAATCAAACACAAATGATTACTCTCAGGTCAATGTTAATAAGTAAATAAGTGTCGTCGTTTAGGTGCGGTATTAACAGGCAACAGAATAATTCCTATAGGCAGCAAGCATATCCATTGCGAACCGCCGGCTGACTATAAAGAGAGTAAAGGTAGATAAAAGAAAGAGCGTTGAATTGTGTTGTGTGCACTGCTGTCGTGTGTCTCCGGTCGCTGTGTGTTGTCGGGTGATTCGCATGAATTTTTTTTCCGTGTGTGACCGCGCTTTGACAATAATAGCTCGCAGAAGATAATATTGTTAGCTACACCACACGTGTCTACATATGTTTTTGTCCCATTGTTCTCTCCGCTTCTTTTTCCGTTTAATTGGAACAATCGATTCTCACTTCTGAATAACAATAAATAAATCTGAAATGGTAAATTTGAAACTTGCGTTTTTATACATGTGTAGAAGTGACATATATAGAATTTCGAGCTTATTTACGAAAAAAAAAACAATAACTAGAGCCTGTACCGGAAATTCGATAACTTTATGCACAAAAAGAGATATTAACCGCCTCTTTGCACTCAATGTTTTTGTTGCTCAAGCTTTTTGCAACGCGATAAAATAGCAAAATAGCAGCAACGACACGTTCGCCATCCGATGCTTCTATGTGGCTACAACGCAGATGTATATTTGCGTTAATATATAATTGCCGTTGATTTATAAATAAAACACGATAGGTACTGAGATTCTCAGACACGTGTTTGCAAAATATCAATAACTACTGCGATAGTAAATTAAATTTTGTGTTTTACCCATAAAAATCGTTGTAATCTGAATCGAGCAGATTTGCCTACTGTGGAGACAGACCCAGTACGTCTGAGAGCACGTAGCAACAGCGCGGAATCCTGGGAAACCACGAACGGGCCGGTGTCAAGAAGCAGCACCAGACATACGTGGCAAACCGCCGAGGAGGAGAGCGAGGACAACAATAAAGTCCCTTGCAAACTGGAGAATTATTTGCAGTCAGCCAAACTACAAGTCGGTTAGTCTTCTTTTGCCACACTGCTTGCCTGCCCACTGCCTCGTGCCCACAAATATATACGTCGCCAACTCGCACATATTTACGTTGCCTGTAAAGGTCGAGCATAAAGCGTTAATAATCGCGTTCCATTGGTTTCTCTTTCAGCGCCGGTCAATAGTTCTTCGCACAACGTCTCGACCAATAACGTCGTACTTAGACGACAGAAGAATGCACAGATCAGTGAGTTCAAAGGATGATGATTTTTATATTAAAGATATTTTTAATATTAATTGCGACGCACATAAATCTTAAGTAAGATGAGGAATATGTTTGACGAAATTACGCGCTTGTGTGTCTTTTTTTCTCGATAAAAATAAATAATCTCTCTCTTTTGTTTTTTCTTTTTTACGCGCTCGCGCGCGCTTATTGAATTATAATACCATTGTATGCAAATATTAACTGACGTTAATAGTCGATGGTCGATGGTCAAATATAATTATTTAACAGGTGACGAAGATCGCGCCACCAGACGAGTTTCGTATTTGAAAGCGACGTGGGGCGAGCGAATGCACGTTGACAGTGACTTAGAGCTGAGCGATTCTGAACCCGTTCATATTCAGAGAAGGTAAATAATATTTCTCTTTTTCTCTCTCTCTCTGTCTTTTTGGTATTCTGTTAGTCTTGGTAAAGTCTCTGACAAATGATGACGATGGAGTGCGGATGTCGCGCACCACGGATTTATTGCCTTTTCTCGCACAACAGCAGATTGTCAACACTGACGACACCTCCCCTTCTCCCCATGCTTCTCATTTGTTTGCTCATGCAATAACGAATATATCGAGCAACGTGGCAATTTCGTTCTCCTCGAAGGTGTTGGATTGTAAGTATACTTGCAAGCTGTACACCTATTTCGTGTACATGTTTCCAGTGCACATAGACGATGGCGGCCGCCGTTATTTCCGAGCGACATAACGCCTCTGCGACGCATCTTTGAAGATATGACGCAGGCCGCATCCTTACATCGAAACTCTCATCATCGGTGAGGGCGAAAGAATTCTTTTTTGAGAAAAGCACGAGAAAAGTTGCATTATCTGTACTCTCTGTGCGTTTCCTTCTTCAAGCTAATTGCGCATTCGCTTTCGTTCTCGATCTTCTCCTCGTTCTTCTGCGCTTATTCGTCTGCGCTAATTTATCTTCTTGTAAACGATAATGTCGAGTAATAATGTCGTGTTGTAATAGCGATCAAAAGCATGAGAGATAATATGCGCAGTGTCGTTTTTCGACAACATTATCACGATACGACGCGGAGGTCTTACGTAACATCACATTCGCGTAGAGAAATACGAAAATTGAAACTTAAAGGGAATAGAATTAAATTTATGCAATAAAAAAGTAAAAACATGGAACGTAAAAAGTTTATGTTAATTAATAATATATTATTTAAAATAAATTATTTATGAAAAAAGTTAGTCATCAGAACGCTATGTTGTGTTACTGACAGATTTAAATAAAAGAATTTATTAAAAGTTATCAACACAATTTCAAAGCCTAGAAAAATAAAACTGACAAAGCAATAGATTAAAAATAAAAGGAGAAGACAGTAAACAAAGTTGTACAGTAAAATAACGGGAAATTATTTTTTTTTTTTTTTTTTTTTTTATGTGGCGCAAGTGTATGTGTCATAACATTACAATTTGTTTGTGTTCAGTTGTTAGTGAATGGCATTAGATAAGATGTGTTCTTTTTTTGTTTTATTATTCCCCCGCGATAAGGGATGTCCATGATGTCGAGAACACATAGAATGCGACATATCCCTGATATATTGTTTTTATATTCAAACTATGCTGTATGGTCATCCACACTGCGTTACTCTAGAGATCTAACGTTAGAAAATTATATTTTTATGTTATCATCATTATCATCATCATCATACGTTTTCTGTTATCTTAGAGATCTGTTGTTGTAAAATACATAATTATATACGTGTTAATTGTCGTTTTTTAGATTTGATTTATGTGGACGCTGAAGTTGTTACTAACCGAATGACACTAATAAGATGAAAATTGATGTAACCGCTGTTTTTTTTTTTTTTTTTTTTTTAAAGAAAGATATACTCTAAAAATATAGGTGTAAATATATGTGCAAGCAGTGTAGTATAATAAAGTGTGCTCTTGTGCTATTTCTGAATAGGCAGGAAGCATTGTTTTTTTGTCGTACGATGACTCTGCATTTGAACGAATTTTAGAAGTGCAGGAAAAACAGATTTGAATAGTTTTGTTTTTATTTAAGTTTTTTTTTTTTTTTTGCAATAACGGTAATATTATTTTTTGCAGCAACAGTATCACTGCCGCGCACAACAGCTGCGACGGAACCGCAAAGGATATCGAACCAGTGGAACGAGAGGGTACCCTTCATGTTAAGTTTACAGTGCTCGATGGCAAGGTAAAGGTCACAAATCTTAACTTAGTTCAATTAACGCGCTGATAAGATTCTGTTTCTCAACTATATTTTATTGCTTCAGCGATCTACCGATCGTTCCTGGAAGCAAGTCTGGGGTGTTCTACGCGGTCCTATAATATATTTTTACAAGGATCGTCATAGTCAGGTAAGTGGAGAGAATTGTTCACATATCAGTGCCCATCAAACAAAAAGATTTATACAAGAAAAAACTTACTTATTAACGATCTATGCAGCAGAGTCCTTCGTTGAGTACCGAGAATGAGCCAAACGCGGTGCAAAACGTCGATGTTAGATGCTCTGTGGTTGACGTCGCCGAGGATTACACGAAGCGAAAACACGTGCTGCGAGTAGCGAATCCGACAGCGGAAGTGCTTCTGCAAACCGAGGACGCGTCATCTATGGCCCTCTGGTTGAGATCACTTCATTCTCACGCCGCTGCAGAAAGATCATCCGTAAGTTATAAAACATTTCTTGCAAGATAAAAAAGAGATCAAATTTTACTAATTACTTTTTACAATTTTTAACGTATTCACAATCGTGTTTGACTTAACATTCTCCTGCGTTAATTGTCAAATTTTTTTTCTCATGAAAATACCATTTATTTATAGGACGTTTTATCCTGCACATTAAAGCAACAGGCCGTCCCGCAAACGCCAACGGGCCCCGCGATTTCTAGCGGCGTTCCTCCGAGCAACGGTCAAAGATTGAGTCCTCTGCCGAGCCACAAGGGCATTAAAAAATTAACATCGTTCAGAAACCGATCGCCGACGGGTCAGTCGCCTGTGAACAAAACGCGCAAACCGAGCCAAGTGATAGAACCTCTACCGTCGCCTAAATCGAAAACTTGGAAAGGAAGGGTGGCGAAACAATTCAGAAGAATGCACGGTCAGACCGGCGGCACGCCTTCCTCGCCTACGGCGCAGTTGCCGCCCGAAGGAGCTACCTTCAAAGTGCCTCTCGAGCTCTGTCCACCGTCCTCGTTCTCCGAGTACGTGCCGCTGATCGTCGAGATGTGCACGAGCATCGTAGAGGCGAGAGGTCTTGAAGTCGTAGGGATCTACAGAGTACCTGGAAACACCGCCGCTATCTCCCAACTCACGGACAGCGTCAACCGAGGATTCGAGAATATCAATCTCCAGGTAATTTATCTGGCAGTTGGCCTTTAAAGTGTGCGCACATGTGAATAAATCTTTTTTTGAGATTCACTTTCTTTTGTTACAGGATCCACGATGGAGTGACGTCAATGTGATATCGTCGTTGCTGAAGTCCTTTTTCCGCCAACTTCCCGATTCTTTGCTCACAGCAGAACTGTATCCCATGTTCATTGACGCCGATAAGATAGAGGATCCTCAGAGAAGGATGACCACAATACGAAAGCTACTGCGAGATCTTCCGGAGCATCACTTCGAAACGCTTAAATATTTAATGCAACACCTAAAGAAAATAGTGGAGCATAGCGAGATCAACAAGATGGAGGCCAAGAACTTGGCCATTGTTTTTGGACCAACATTGGTGCGAGCGAGTGGTTCAAGAGACAACATGGTTACCATGGTTAACGATATGTCCCATCAGTGCAGAATAGTCGAGAGTCTACTCAATAACGTAAGATTTTTTGATTTGAAAAAAGTGCTGTCTTTTTAAACATTGGTATAAGACAACGTATTTTGTGAACAGGTCGATTGGTTCTTTTCGGAGGACGATTTGGACGATTTGAGCAGATTGAGCGTAAATTTAAGCCTTCCAACCGACAGTTGCGAAGTTGAACCGACGTCTAACCACAGTCTTCTACTGAGTAATATCCAAAAAGTCGAAGGTATCTAATTTGTTTATTGCATTTTGTGTACATTTTGATCTCAAATTTTGCCTTATTCTTTTTTTTAAATATTGTTATCGCTTTTAGACCGTAACAAGTTTTTAACATATTTTTTCATTTACGCCGTCATTTTTTGTTCATTCTTTTTATCGCGATAAAACAGGTATACGTGGCGACATGGCATCCGCTAGGGATATCGTGTCCTCTATCATATCCGCGGCTAACAAAAAAATACAAAGAAGACGAAAGACTCAAGAAGAAGTTGATAACGAACACGATAACGACAAGGTTTGCATCAATCGCAAATTTGTTTTCGTTTGTATTTTAACGTGTTAAATATATATGTGCACATAAATTTTAGGCCAAAACAAAGCAAGAGTCGGATAGTTCACCGACAATTCGACAAAGCATGGCTCTAAACGAACGCCAGTGTTCCGTCAGCGAGATCGTACAGATGCACGAGAGCAAATCCCAACCGAATCATTCTACTGATTGCGCCGACCGATCCTTATCGGTTGACGCTAATAACAGCAGTTTGTCCAACGGAACATCGCCGTTGAATCGTTTCAAGTACGCGAATCACTCCGCGCCGGCGTCCGTGGACTCGTCGAGACTGTCGACCGAGACCAATCCATGTTTGGCGGAAACGAGCTCCACCGCATCCAGTGCGTCGAATCAGACCAAGCAGAGTAATGACGAGGTAGCGATTGTAACGTACGCCGGTTTGAGCGCAACCACGCAGGAGAGAGTACGAAGGTTCGAGGAAGAGACGAAAGCGATGCTGCAACGAGATCAGCATCGACAGAGACTCGAGGCCGAGAAGAGAGAGGAAGAGAAACGGAGAATCGAGATAGAGTGGCAATTGGCGAAACGGGAGATGGAGAACGACGATTTGCTCGACAACATAGTCGACACTACGGTGTCGCCGAATCTTTTGTCGGAACATCTGTCGAGCCTGAACGAGAGACTGGCCGACAAATCGTTAGCGGAACTGTCCGAGAGACACGCCAGATCGCAATCCATCACGAGGCCGCATCTGTCGATAGCCATGCAACAGCAACCTACGATCCACCAAAAAGCGCAAGCTACCAATCAACTGACCAGCGTATTAGGTGAGAAGATGAACAATGGCGTCATTAAAAAATTCAAGACGGATAAAGATGTAAGTTGATTTGATAAATTTTTCGCTTGGACGGTTACGTGAGGCTTGAGATGACGGGTATCGCAAATCGAATCTTTGATCTCTGTCTGCGTTACAGCCGTCGATGGAATCGATCTGTTTGCCGCCGGTTCGATACGGGAGTCTGGACTCTCTTCACGAAGTTAATAATCTTTCGCAGTCTTCTCCGTCACCGTCGCAACGAGGTGTTCCCGGCGATGTCTCGGATGATGGTTAGTATCATATTTTTATTTTATTTTTTTTAATTTTTTTTTTTTTTAGTTTTGATATTGCATTTTTCTCCACACGATATATTGTCTATCCTGAGTCTCTTCGTGATGCGCTCGGTATTCGATACCGAGATTCTTTTGTGCTGTCAGTATTATTCGACACATATTCGAAGACGAGTCATATATTGCGATAAGTGTGTGTTCGAACACACACGCACATATGTACAAACGTGTGAATACGCGCTCATATATGTAATAAACATATATGCATATACGTTCTTTTCTATTCGTGATTCGATAGGAATAATTCATGTAGGTAATTTACATGCATATATAAAAACGCGACGCGTGTTTACGAATTTACCAATATGCAAAAAAAAAAAGAACAACGCGACAATGTTGCAAAATCGCTGCAGGAAGAAAAAAAAACCCCAAGCGATACGTAAATCGAAAGGACTATCCGATAGACAACAAAAGTATAGTTTTCTTTCACTAAATTGTGTGTATTCGTTGTGTGTTAATTCTCGAGAGCATTACGCGAGAGAAGTAAAGCATTATTGCAACATTCACCCTGTTCGTAATGTGATTTAACGATATGTAAATGAGTGTATCTCTTTATCTCGCTTATCTATTACATATATATATATACATTTCCGTTTTTCGCGAATATACTTTACAATTTTTCTCTCAAGTTTCTCGTAACATATATAAAAAAATTTACCCCCAAACGCGTACTATGCCGTAATTTTACATATGTTATATCTGCTTATTCATATTCTCTTTTTATATCTTTTCTCTATATAATATCGCTTCTGACGATCGGTGAGTGTAGCAGGATCTTGTTTTCTACAATGGACACAGAAGATACTCACTATTAACAAAAAGCTTTCTAGGTACATTCTCCTCCTCTTATTTGCTTTATAAACGAATTCTTTTTTCGATTACAAAGTGTATGTTTACGAAGAAAAAAAAAAATCATTCTTTGATTGTTCTCGGACAGATCTTTTCTCAATTTATTCTTACGTTTGCGTCCACCATTTATCATCGCGCAGCGATTACACCATTTTTCGAAACCATATAGCAGCAATCCATTTCGCATATTCTTTTAGTGTTACGAACGCGTTTTACGACACACACATACACACACGCGAAGCTTCTTGCAGTACAAAGGCAGACTTAGAAAACAATATTCTCGGCCACAAGCACAAAGAAGAGGGTCGGCCACAAAGAGAATGACTGGGATAACAAATAACGAATAAGAATTTTTATTATTTTCAGGCTTACACACATGACCCGATTTTTTGGCCGAGCCTCTCTATATTTATTGTTTAATAGTGTTGTGTGCTGCATGTCACTCTCTTTTGGCTTTCGGCATTGAAAAAAAAAAAAAAGAAAAAACAACGAAGCAGCTTCTCACAAATTAGTCGCGATCCTTACTGATATGCTCTCACAAACAATGCAATATCGAAAGGGTTGAGACATTCTTCTATTTCGATCTCTTCCAAGTTTTGAAGAAAAAAAAAATATCTTTCCAGCAATAAAGCGTGTTGTTACTCAAAGTTGTTACAAAATATTCTCACGAAACCGTAAAAGTCGCCTCGAACTTTTCCGAAAAATTCCGTCTCGATCTTTTTGATGATTTATACAACAAACGTTAGACGAATACAACTTCTTGTTCATCACGTGCATGTTTTCCGAGGAATTGTCACAAGTGCTTCGAATGACTTGTTCGATCATATAACACCACACATCGCTTTGTCTTACGAAACATCACAAAAAGATTTTATTGAACGTATGAATGTATGTACGTTTTCACCAGATAAGTTTTAACCAGCAAGATTTGACAGTGAGTTTTGAAAGGCATTTTTCTTTCAGGCGCTAATTATTATAGTATGCGATGTTTTCTCAACGGAGCGTTTCTTAGTGTCTAATAGAAGTAATATAATGTTAGCTTCGCACTTATACTCGCCACATAGACATATGCATCTCCAAAAATTACTATTTTTCTCTTTTTTTATTGCTCGTCTGTCTGCAGTTGCCTCTGCCAATTAATTGTGCTCTTTTAATTACTTTTATATAGACTGATTATGTATCTATTCGCCTCAGTCTACGTCTTTGCGATCAGACACGCCTGCAAAAAAAAAAAAAAAGAGTACAGTTGGCTCAAGAGGGGTGCGGTCAAGACATTTCTTCATTTGAGCTACGAAACGATAAGAAATCCGATTTATCAATACCGAATTGCGACCATATCTTATCTCATTCTTCCCGTTATCAGTCCGTTATTTCTTTCTTTCTATTTTCTTCTTTTTATTATACGGTCAGAGTTCGATTGCTCGTAGCGTATATTTAATTTTTGACAAAGATTATTGGATTGAACGTCAATCGGCGTTGTTTGTTATTCGAAAACATATACTCCGGACAACTCAGATAGAAAACTTGAAAAAAAAAAAAAAAAAAAAAAAAAAAAAAAAAAAAAAAAAAAATTATGGTGGGTCCAAACGCAAAGGAGGAAGACGAGAGAAAGAGAGTTTTGCTCTGCCGCGTCGACCGCAAAGAATAATGACGATATGAAAGAATGATGAACGAATGGTTGAACACTACGTGTAGGCACACAGCAAGTCCAGGATTTTGGTGGTACATATCGTCCCACCTATACGGTACCGCAGCTCCCGGTAGCGCCACCCCGAAAACACCGGTCCAATCGCCAATGTCAATGCCAGTGCCAGTCGCAGCGGTTCCAATGCCAATGCCAATGCCCATGTCCGTGCCAACATCAGCCGCAGCCGCAGCCGCAACAGCCGCAGCAGCAGCAGCACCAGCAACGCTGGCAACTGCTGTCGCGTCTTCAGCAGTTTCCTCATCATCGTCCTCATCATGCGCAGGAAACGCGCGATCATCGTCAACAAACGTCGAGTCTCCTGCCGCAGTGCCAGGCACGGGGGCCACCGTCGCCAAGACTCTAAATCGATTTCTTCGAGGTAAATTCCTTCGAGGTGCAAGCTGCCAGACCAGAATCTGAACTGCTGCTACCGCCACCACAACCACCACCACCACATCCAGTATCCGAGATGTCCAACGAGCTAACAGCTGGCTCATTCATTCGAATGGCTTTATATACGCTGTTTTTTCTTTTCAGTTTATCATACACTACTAAGCACGCGTTCACACTGTTGTTTGTACTTATTTTTCCGACTTGTATAACCGTCTTGTCACACACGTCCGTCCATCGTCGTTTTTCTCGTACGCACACATTCGCTCTTTCTCTCTCGCGATGTTTTCCGCCGCTACAAAAACCTGCGTCCAGTGGCTTTGTGTCTACATTACATCACATTGAACACAAATGTGAAACGAATGTTAACGGCTTTGAAACATGGCGCGAATAACGCTGGACACTGCATTCCGTTTTCTGCTGTGCTATGCAAAACGTCTCGTCTCGTCTCGTCTCCCTATGAAAACGAGTGAGAACGATATTTCTAATATCGTTTCTTTGTATTATTATTTTTTGTTAGTCAAGTATTATATATATATATATATATA